>CAAKHB010007034.1:9822-31528 GCA_901007665.1 Aeoliscus strigatus
GGGGGGGGGGGGGGGGGGGGGGGGGGGGGGGGGGGGGGGGGCAGCTTAAACCTTGAGGGGGAAAACCCCGAATACGAATTCGGTCTTATCACAAATCCCAACTGAATTATTCATATGTGGCAATTATATTCTCTATTTGAAAAACAGTCCAACGTGGGTGTGAGCGCAGACGCTGAAGTTTGGATAGATTTGCCGCCGGCTTATGAAACAAGTTGACAAAAAACATTTTGCTCCTGCTTTGATGACAAAAGAGGCGCTCGTTGGTATTGACTTGAATATCTGGTATTCATTCAGGGCAGACTGATTTGTTTTCCCTGTCTGACCCAAGTGACAGGGACGTGATGATTTGTTCGAAAAATAAAAATCCCTTATGTAAGAACCGTTAACCTCTCATTGTAAAAACACGCTTTTTTTCTTGCTTGTTTTGTAATCACATAATCACTAGTTCACCAAGTTGTTTGTACTCCTTTAATTAACCCTTTCACACCAACGGTGTCTGCGCCGCTACATGCGGGCTAGCGTACTTTGAATTACGGGTCACTCGGTTCCTCTACCTGGTGTGAAGAAGGAGAAAACGTCCGTTGGTTCCTGAAAGTCGAAATGCAGTGTTGTTGCAGTTATTACGGTAAACCTATCTGCTCTGTTGCTGAGAGCCGTCGAATCATTACCGTAATGACAGCAGCCTGGACGTGAAGTGCAACCGGTCAACTTTCAGGAGCCGATGGACGTCTCCTCCTTCTCCCAGCTCCTTCTCCACACCAGGTCTTTACTCTAAGACCATATTTACCCACTTCTCTGCACACCGTAACGTCTTGACTCCATAAACACCCACGTTCTGCTTCATGAATCGGCATCATTCCATCTGGGCTTCACTCCTCTATTGATCCGAAGACCGAATATCATCAGATACTTGAATCCATATTCTTCATTCGTCATCCTTGTTCAGGTCTGGAAACACAATCGTCTCCCGTCATACTGTTGGATTGAACAACGATTGACAGCTTTTAATGACCTCTGACCTCTGTCCGTGGTGAATTTTTAGGAATTCACAATCAAAAAGGCAGGGTGGGTGTGGGAGGGGGCTCTATTTATTCCACATAAACAGTCAGTCTATCTCCCATAACACTAGAGTCGTGGTTGACCAAAGAATTCCACTTCAAAAACAACTTGAGGAGAATGTGATTGTGCAAAAACACACAAAAAAATGGGACTGGATTTGTTTTCTTATTTTTCTCCGTTTATATCAGCCACACCGTATTAGTCTGCTGACCAGGATAATTGCATTCGGCTTTCCCTCCCTTTTCTTCTCCGAAGCAGAACGAGCACTGTGACTGTGTAATACTCCGAGCTCCTATTATAGCGCGAGCCTTTCTAGTCTGAGCCAGCGTCCGTCGCCATGACAGTCAGCCTCAGAGTGTGTGCAGAGCCTATGATGATGGTCCTTAGTATGCTGACTTCTTGGTGGTAAGAACAAAAATGGAAGGCCCAAAGCACCTTCCTCGTTTTGACAAGTCAAGACTCAGTACAAATATGAGATAACATCCCGTCTAGACATCCAAACACAGTCAGTCTGTAACAGTAAAGTACTACATGTGCACATTCCGCCTGCTAAAGCCTCGGAAACAAAGCAGATTTTCTTTGTCACTGAGCGGGAACTTTATATCTCGGTTGCAGAGATAAAGTTCCCTCGGTAGACGCTGACGGTCCCCTGTGCTCGAGCAGATCACAGCAGCCCAATACGGCTCCGCGAAACGGAGAGAGAAAATGACGGAGAATTCACCGTCTCTGCAGCGGGGTGATTTTAGATCGATGACCGTGTTGTATGCGGGAGTTATCCAGTTGAAATGTCCCCAAAACAAAACTCCCTGAAATCACATCCAACCACCGTCCATCTGTATTGATCCTGATGGAGCTTCTCACACACAGAGTTTTCAAATTTGGACACATCGTAGAATAACAGCCTGGAGATGGAAAGCAAGAGGGAAATTATACACTGTTATGTCCAGCAGGCTGTGGTGGAAAGTCCATTTCACTCAAAATTGAGATTCATGCACCTTTCTCGCTACAAAGTTTATTCTAATTGGGTTCATTTCATTTTTAAACTGTTTTTGCTGCTGATAATGAATAATAAAGACCATTTCGTTACTCTGTGTATGTAATTGAAATAAATGTATGTAAAGTAGTTCAACTGCACATGTAGGGAGGACTAAAAGTGCCAAAATTACATATATAATTCTGGCACTTATAAACCTATCATATATATATATATATATATATATATGTATAAATGAAATAAATTTTGTGGCTAGATGTTGTGTTACATGACAGCTCCTGAATGTGTGTGGATGAACGCAGTAAAGTAATTGTGTTATTTCTGTTTGTTTTCCTTTTAAACAGGTGGCTGAGCATCCAAACACGCTGGTTCCTGCATCTTTTACCGGACCCAGACTGTTTGCCAAAACCCATATTTACAGCTCGGCCCAGCAGGTTGTAATCAATTTTTAATTACCTCCAAGCTCTAGCCAAGATAAAATCATCAGGGTAATTCTCTCAGACTGGAAGATCTCCCAAGTCATGAGAATAAGCCACGATTTAAATATCTCTCCTCGCAACCAGCAAAATGTTTTTGGTTTTTTTTTCTTTTTTAACTGTATGCGTAAAATTGAAGCCCCCTCAAGACCAAATTTAATTTGTGGTACATATAAGCAAATGTACATTACAGTGGAATAATATTGGTTTTATTCAATAAAACCGATATTATTCCAATTGTGTGTACTGCTGGATTTGAACTTGGTGCCATTATGCAGGCGACACCTTCAAGTGGATGCAGTTATTTAGTCCCAGCCTGTGGGTGGGTGTGGGTTCTCTCCAGGTACTCCAGTCCAAAAGCAGGCTGAGGTTCATTGGTCACTCTTAACTTGCCTGTTGTCCAGCGATGAGCTGGCTCGTGGCCGATGTCACCTCTTGTGCGCCCGTTGCCAGCTGGGGTCGGCTCCGACTGCGACCCGTAACCGGAGCGAATGAATGAATGAATGAATGAATGAATGAATGAATGAATGAATGAAGAAATACAGAGACAGGAGAAATGTGACGAAGGAGATGCAGAGTATCCACCCGGGGCAGTGTCATAGACAAATTCTGGACTGCTGCAGGAAAAGGAACTTTTACCTATGTAGGAGTGTTCCATGGAACACGCTGGAACCTCCAGTATTAAATTATATTAAATGTCCATAAATATCCAGCCTAAAATCCCTGAGGGCAAGTGTCAGAGCCTGGCTGCTGGACAGGGTCGCTTCATCGAGCTAGATGGAACAAATGAAGGATGAAATGAAACCTCTGTGGACGATGTTTGGGTAAATTTCAGCAGGCATTGTATTTTTAAGAATTCTGTATTTATTGTGTTTGACAATGTATTTTACTGTATTTTAATAACTGGTCAAGTTTCAGGTGGTACTTATTGAGGTTTTTTGTGTTGTTGTTTTTTTTTTCCTCCATATTTTCTTCGATCCGATGCACAGAACCGTTTCTGTCCCTGGTGACAGATTCAGCTCCATCCTCCTGCACACGGTGACGGAACTCATAACCACTGAGACGAGCAGAAACTTTTCTTGGGTGTTCCTTAAAACATCTGCATACATGTTGGCAGCAGTCGCACCGATAGCCACGACGTGTCACCCACTGCGGAGGAACTGTTTTTCTTTCATGCTTTCGGCCTTCGCTGCTGGATGATATTTTCAGTATAATCGTGTTTCTGCGTAACCACACGTATCAGGCTCGCCACTCTTTTGACATGATCCTATTTATGTCTGTGCATGATAATGTGACAGCTCGCACACACCCACTTTATATTTTAATCCCAGTTTCCTCCTCTGGTGGTTCTCTGGTGGCTCAAGCGAGGACGTGCCAGAAACGTGTGGTGACAACGGAGGGAAGCCCGCCGCCGGGATGGACTCTCTATTGATTAAAAAAAGAGAATCCTAACGGATGAACAGGCGTGAACGCTCACAGGGTTTTTACATTTAAAGTCCGTTTCCAGTGAGCGATTGCCACTTTTGTCCTTTCTTTGTGGCTAACTGCTCGTCTCAAAGGCCAAATGAACTCAACTCACCGACGGCTCACGGCTGATTGTATTCAAACGCCGCTCTGTTGTTCAAAGCAAACATTCAAATCCTCCCCATCTACTTTAGCATTGCAGCATGAAAGTTAATAAGCGGAAAACGATTGCTGGAATTCAGCGATGTGTTTATGGTGATAAGCGGCTGTTTAGATTGGGGGGAGAGAGTAAATGAGGAGACCTAAGCAGCTTTGTAACAACGCGGAGAAGAAGAAGAAGTCGAGGCACTGAGGTGACAACGCAGTAAGAAATCCAGTAACATATGAGAGAGGGAGAGAAATACAATCAGTGTGTAATCTCAGCGCCATGGTGTGATGTACCCGGACACACATCACATCTGCCCCCAGTTCTTACACATTTTCTAATCCTCCAGCCCCGGCCGTAAGACGCATGTTTGTAGTATTCATCACAGCCACATAGACATAAAACTAATCCTCTGGTACTCAAACCTTCAGAAAATTAACAAGGCTCCTTTTTTTTTTATTCAGCACACAAAGATGTCTCCTCCGTCCAAGAGGATGATGTGACCCGGCCTTTCAGCCGCGGCCTGAGCCTGGGATCAGTCCTCTACCTTTTTTTTTTTTTTGTAATCTAGATGTTTCTGAATGTGGGTGAATGCTTATAAAGAAATGATATGTAAATTGTGTATTAAGAGACACGGGTCTTGTTCATTTTAACCAGTTCCACTGAGTGTTTTTTATCGTTATTAATAATCCGTATGCCCGTCATGATCTGACTCTGCACATTGGACAAACAAAACACATTCTGAAAGTGTTTCTCAGGCACACAGACAGCTTTTTGGTGTTTCTGTAATTATGATTTGTATAAACTTACTACTTCATTAATGCCGTATTCGTATTCAGTATTTTCCAAGAAAAGCCCATTTATACATAACACACTGTCTCCTCGTCTTTTTCTTTCAGACTCTTGCCAACGTATTTTCTGTTCTACAGACAACAATTTATCTTGGGTGAGTACAAGTTTTCGTCCTGGAGAAAATGCTTTTTAGATTATGATGTACAGTTACATGTCCATATTTTTTTTAATGTATGTATATATACATACATTTCATACATATATATACATACATTTCATACATATATACATACATACATTAAAATACTGAATTATAATTCAGTATTTTAGAAATTCTGTTCCCCCTTGGTAGATATCAGACACTGTTGACGACATATATGTCATACGTTTATAAGCTGAATAAATATTTACTGGTAATCTGGTACATGAAGTGGACGAATCAAACGTGTGTTGTGTTCCACTTTTAAAGAATTTAAATGGATGATTTGTTTCTAATTCTGAAACACGACATGCGTGGGGTTATTCACCTTCGTGTACATTTCCGACAGGGGTCTCAGTTTGAGAAAGAAGAACAACAACTATTTTTCTTTTGTTCAATTCACAAGCGTATAATCTATTAAAAGAATCATTAAAAAAACCCAACCAAACATGTGACGTGACGTCTCTCTGCCAGCCATCCACGATACCACTGTGTTTCCATAGAGCTGCAAACACACAAGAAGCTGGTGGCAAAAAGAACCACAAAGCAATGACAGCATGGATGACGACAGTAAAAGACCAAAAGGCAAACACAGGCAACCAAAGAGTCGAACTGAAGAGGAACAAGACTCTTGACGGTGAACTTTTCTCTGCTAACCAAGTGTGAGCCAGAATAAATCAAGACAAAGGATTTTTGTTTTCCCTCCCTGGATGAGAACAGAATCAGCTTTGAGGCGACAACCTTGTGTCTTCAGTGTACCAAGTGACGAATCGTGTGGGTGTTCCCATGTGTCAGTGCGCAGCCTTGGAACCATTCATTCATTCATTCATCCATTCATCATCTTCCTCCTGTTCCGGATTGCATGGGCCGCACTTGTGCCGGAGCCGGTCTTGACTGTCGACGCCCTGGACGAGTCACCGGCTCATGGCAGGGCCACGTAAACAGCAGTGTTACAACCAGTACAACCACACACACACACACACTTCTGGGCAAACGGGAGTGACCTCCTTGCTGTGAGGTGACAGTGGTAACCACTGCACATACCGTGTCCCCCGCCAGGTGCCGTTGTACAGAGAAGAAATAACAGACTATTATTTAAGTTTAGACCTGCGCTCGACAGACGACACAAATATTCCGTTCACGCATCTAGGTCAAATATCCCGCTGAGAAAACACCTTTGCTGTTTTTAACAAAAGAAATCCTGCTTTCGTATGCAGCCACTTTGTGAGGATGTCAGGATGTGATGTGGCTCGCTCTAAGTACACAGACACATGACACGAGCCAGACTCCCTTTGGCTGCTTTTTAGTTCAACGAACGAACGACTCATTCGAAAAAACACCAGTCTTTTGGGTGAGCGACCTGTACTGGATCACTTAGTGAAAATGAGTTGTTCATTTAGTTCAGAGTGCAGCAGTGAATTTCTCTGGATAAACATGTTCCCTGAGATGAACTCCTACACTTAATCACTCACTGAAAACAAAACAAAAAGAACCAGTTGGTGCAGCACTGAAAGATCTTTTGAATCTTTTTATTGATTCGGTCCACTTAAAAGAACTGGTTTGCCCATGACCAGTGAACGAGTGCTGGTCATGTCCGTGGTGTCTACAGTGTCATAATGTTGATGTGCCACTACTATGAGTACTATCATACATCTCTTCAAATCATCCCTTCATCTTACACCATCCACTTGGTCGAGGCAGATGGCCACCAGACCTGCATCTGTGACACAACGTAAACACAGAGAATAATATACATTTGTGTGTACGTGTGGGTGCGTGTGAGTGTGTAGCTGCTCTTCCCACGACTTCTGTTCTGATTTAATGCTGCTGCATGAATCAAACTGGGATCAAGTCAGCGACACGTTGTGGATATCAGCGTTACCTGTGGAGAAGATACCGGCCTTGGCATGTTTACTGTTGCTGCACTGACAGCTTGAATGAATACGTACAGTTTTATGAAACAATGCACTCTCAATCATGGGATGTGCTTATTTGCCACAGCCTAATATGGAACACCTGCGTGTTTGACAGTAAAACAAAGCGGCAGACATTTCAAGCGCCACGACAAGCTATTTTTCTGCTTTTCCTCCGTCAGGACGGTTTAGGAGGTGATCCTCACATACCAGAAGGTGTCCAAGGACAGGGAAGCGGGATATCTGTGACAGTGAGGGGATAAAGGTGATGTCAAGGGAGGACGTGCTGACATTCAGACCTCCTGTCGCAGCTCAGCGCTCCCTGAAGGGCATCTTAACACAATAAAACACTATTATGGCCACATTGTCTTTCTGAGCGCTGTGTGTTGGCTGGAAAGGAAACATTTTCACTTCATTACAGACAGCAGGGATAAATACTATTTTTACAGCACAAAGTGGGTGGTGATAGAGGGGCGGCAAGGTCCTGTCGGAGTCGATCACAGCTTTGGTTCCATCCGTTCTTCTGCCACAGTTGAACAGGTCATGGACACAATTCAGCACAGTTGCGTTTGAAGCGTGTCATCCACTCATACAGCCGTTCTCCCTGTGGACGGAGCAGCTGCTCTCCACCCATATGGGCCATTTATAACCAGAAATCAGTCAGGGAAAATATTTTCGGAATGGATTTTTGATTAGGGCGCAGGGCGCAGTGTGGCCTCATCGCAAGATGTGAGGGATGATGATGATGAGTTCTGATTAACTGTCCCCATAGCGTGTAGAACATAAGGTACTGGAGATAGAAGAACCTCAAGTAACAGAAAATTATGGAAGAACTGAGGATATGTTGTGGAGGTGAAGGTACAGGGATGTTTAGTTTAAGTCAAGATGTATTGACTGTTGTCATGATTAAAGTATTATTTTGATTAAAGTAGTAGTTTGTTTCTTGTGTGTCTGCAGCCTGATTCTTTTACTGACGAGGAGCGATGGCTGACGGGCGTTTGAACCGAGGGGCTTCACGTGTCAACGCGTGGATAAAACCTAGAAGAAAATAGAAAAAACAAGGTAGAAAGTGTCTGACTGCACAGAAGCAAAAGAAAATGTCAGAGGATTTCAGTCCAAATGGAAATGTCATGTTGAGAAGATGTCCACGGTGCTGGCTGGAGCCCACCGAAGGGCTTTTTCAAACCTCTGTGAGCTCTTAATGTGATGTGTTGGAAAGCTGCTTAGCACTGAGGGCGTCTTTTTCAACTTGTTGAATGCATGAATGCATCTGATACTCACCGGAAACAGAAACACTCTTCACCGCGCGCGTCGGTGGTATCAGTCATGTGTCACTGAAGAGAAGTGAAGTGGGCCGAGTGTCGCCACCAACGCTGGCTGCTGGGCGCAATAAACGCTTCGTCGAGATAAAGGAACGCCACAAACCACTCTGCATTTCTGACGGAGGGATTCGGAGATACCATCGCTGGCACAGACTCGTGGCGGCGTCGCAGAGACGAGGAAAAAGACTCTCAGGACGGGAAATGAGTCGCTTCGGGCATCGGCGTAATAGACTGACACCTTTTCATGGTGGAAATCAGATCTGGGTTGGCTGGTGAAGGTTCAGACTACTGAGGAGGAGCGATCAAACGTAGCCTGCGGGTGTCTGCTTCGGATATGTGGATTAATGGCACAGAGAACGTGTACAACTCCAAAGCAGAAAATAATTAGTGAAGAGGACTCGTTAGGCAGCTCTTCATCGCTGAGCAACATGTCGCCAAGCAGACAGACCACAACCCCACAACCCCCACCCCCCCGTGACTCTTTTTACTCTGGGAAATTCAAAAGCTAAGGGCTCCTTTCAACAAAGCTTCCGGAGACATTAAGGAGAAGGGAGCAAAAATCGCAAGCTGGCAGGTGCATTTCCTTCTTGTAGTTTAATGGAATTTTAATGGCCGCCGAGCAGTTGGCTCCTGTCCAGTGGTTCCTTTTGTGACTGGCGGTTCAGGAGGACCAGGTCAGCTCAGAGGAGACGCGCCGGGGCTTTTTGTCTGCCGATGACATTCATGCAAATGGTTTGCGTGGCTCTTATCTTTGGACTCTGCATTGTCCAGAGCGGCAGCGCAGAGGAGCCGCTGGCGGGAACGCTCGTCAGAGATGAGCCGGGCTGCACCGATGGAGAGTTAGGATCTGTGGTGTGCTGTTCATGTACGGTTGGTTCCAGATCAGAATCGGCTGATTTGCTCCCTGCGTGTTCATCAGAGGATTTCACCAACTCTTTCCATCACGTCTTCACTCCATCTCTCTTCTTTTGTGCTTCTTGTCTCATCGGGACATGTGACCTGCAAATGCCTGATGAGAGAAAACGCGGGAGTGGTTTTGTTCTGCTCCAAATGCTAATGTGCTCTGCATAAGAAGCGTTTCCGTAAGCGGCAGACAGAGAGACGTGGCGCCTGAAAACAATGATGTTTTCAGCCCTGGCAGCGTCATTCATGTGCAAATAAATACACATGAAAACGTGGCGCATTCTCAGAAATCACTATTCACAGGAGCCTTGTCGCCATACGGGCTTTATGGGAACTGGCTTCTGCTTTCACCTCACTCGTAAACTCCAAATGGGATTCTCACTTTGTTTCAATGAGAGGTTGTAAAACCAAACTCTCAATCTATCTTCTCCTCTGGGTTCAGCAGCAGCAGCAGCAGCAGCAGCAGCAGGCGAGAAGATGTTTCACAAACCGGATGCTGTCTTTCCATTGGGGCCTGTATCAACTAAATTTGTAAAACATTTTATAATCATCAGCTTGTATTTGTATTGTCAGAAATCCTATGTTGTATTTAAAAGAGTTCAATTGTAAGATTTTTTTGTATTTATAAACACATGAAAACCACATGAACCAAGAAATTGTATCATTATTCCTGTTGCCCAGTCTGAATTTACTTCATGACCATAGTTTTCCTTTCTCTGGTCAGTGTCGCCAGGTGTGCGCTAATCTGTCCCTCTGTGTGACGTACGATCAACAATCCTCCAAAAAGCCAAATGTACGATGATTTGATCATTCCGTGGATGTATGGGTTGGACCAGTCACTCCGGTGGCCGAAGCTGGTACTGCGTCACACCTCATCGGTCACGTGCCTTTCTCTGTGCATCAAAGCAGCTTTGACATCGACAGGAAACGCTGCGCCGATGTAGATGACGTAGAAACCCGTATCAAACGGCCGTCACTATTCACAGCATACGGCAAGAGCATCGGTTCGTGCATCACAAATATCTTCCTGAATTCCTCAACACAGAAGGACGATAATTTACAGTCACAATACGATGGTTGTGAGTGTCTGGTGCGATATGTCGCACCTGGCACAAAATAAGGAACCACGTTCTTTATTTAACACAAAAGTCTGTTTTCTTTGTGATTTTTACAATTTAAATATGTTTTAGCACAAAAACTCTTGATTGGGTTCAGAGCGCGTGTCCTGGTTTTGTCTCCTCCATCCCCAAACTCAGATGTTTGCTGACAGACAATCACAAAGGTTTTAGATGAAGAAATTTAAACTGGTTTTTAAAAAAAATCCACTTGTAAAATTCAGGCATCAACATTAATGAACTCACTTGTGTCCAACGGGTTGAAACAAAGCAAGAAAAAGGACGTCACAGATGGAGATCATCACGTCCTCTGTTCAACCTTCATTATTACAGGTGAACGTGTGAGAGTTGATGATTGGCTGTTAAACAAATAAAAACTCGTAACTGTCTGTGACCTCGAATCTGAAAACATAATGAACTGACCTGTCCGAGGCTCTCATACCAAGAGACGGACTCACTGATTGATTGGAACTTGACTTGGCAACACTTTGCTCCGTGTTCTTTGGGCCTCTTTGTCGTGTTCAGTCCCACGTCTCATGCACAGTTATGCAGTGTATAATCATCCAAACCGCACAAAGAAATGAAATTCGTCAAAATCCCGGAAATTGCGCATCGATCGTGAGTTAACCAAGGATATATAATCCATGAGATGTGAGATATTTCATCTGCTCAGCTTGCAAAACCTAAATGAGATCAGCAGCTCATCCACAGCCCTGTAGTGTTTGGAAGTATGATGAGGAGTGAAAGGTGCACTGGGAGCTTCTGGAGGAGAATGAGACGTACCTCAGATTGATCAGCGTCAGGGATGCTGTATCAGGGAATGGAGCAATCTTTCCAGCAGATTATAAATATAGACAAGGCGTTTAAATTGTGTCTGACTGCACTCCAGAGACCAATCACTCTGAGCCGAGACCGGAGCCGGTGCGATATGTGCATGAAATGAGAAACGTACCAGTAATGCTGTGCACAGTTTCCCTGATGAACGAAAGGCCTCCTTTACACTCATGTTAAATGGGTTTGGCTCTCAGAGACAAGAAAGTTAACCCGTTACGCTCATCTCGCCTCTGTCACCTTGACAACAAAGCAGCAGCATCGGGCCGATGTAGCTCAGAGGTAGAGCAGGTCGTTGGAACGCCTCAGTCGGACGCCGAAGCCTGAAACGGTCCACTGATGCTTGGACGTCACTGTGTGGGGGCCGCAACGTTGAGAAGTGGGCCGTTGTGAGTGAGGGAATCCCAGAACTTTTCTTTTTTTTTTTCTCCCATTTTATTTACTTCTTTCACACTTGACACATTCAGACAGCTCATTTGGACAAAGTTCCAGTGGGTCCCTGGCGTCTGGCACCAACATGCACATGCTAATACTGAGTAGTTCACACACTCCAGTTGGAACCTGACGATGCTGACCAGCTGTATCGTCTCCTCAGTTCATGGCCTGTGCCTCGTCATGACTCTAACTCTGGCCAGCATCTGCTCGTACAACGCCATTTCTGTCACGTCCGTTTTTTTGTAATCTGGCGTGGAATGCCAGGACATTGACGGGTGCGGAGCCCTTGAGCAGGTTGCATCATCCAAACAGCTGTGTGTGTGTGTGTGTGTGTGTGTGTGTGTGTGTCTGTGTGTGTCTGTGTGTGTCTGTGTGTGTCTGTATATAGCTGTTCACCTGAGTAGTAATGGGATTTCTGTTCTAACAAAGGCTCTGTCTTTCTTTTATTCTTTCTTTTATTCTTCCTTTCTTTCATTCTTTTTTCTTCATTTCTTTCTTTCTTTTATTCTTCCTTTCTTTCATTCTTTTTTCTTCATTTCTTTCTTTCTTTCTTTTATTCTTTCCCTGAGAGCTGCTACACTGAACATGATATGAAGACAACAGGACAATGGACACGTTTCTTGCCGACATGTGAAGATGGACGGTGTACGATATCAAACACAAACACTGAGCCGTATTGTCACTTTCTGCCACACACGTCATTGAAGTATGGCTCCTTCTGGCCCACGGTGTGCAAGCAAACATAAATTAAACAGAATCATAGGTATGTATTCACACAAAGTAAACAAGATAAATATACTGTATCTAAAAGATGCATACAAAAGTCACAGTCCTGATGTTTGAATATGATTTAAATGAGTTTTGTAGCAGCACTGTTGTAAACAACACTTGTATATACACGTAGAAATGTTTCTTTCAGATATGTTAAATCCATACACGCTGCTATAGGTGTTCCAACCCCATTTATTAGTGAGTTAGTATGATCTTCAGTTCTCCACACAGATTGACGTCCCACTGATGAAAAAACGAGCCAATCGTCTGACTCCGTTTATTAGTTCTGTGTTTCCAAATTGGATGTGTGGGTTCTATTATTCCGTCATGCAACGCTGGCAACAAGGAGACAGTCTTTTCTCCACCGGTCTCACTGCTCATCACGCTCACTGGAGCAAGTTTCCTCAAGTAGCACAAAGACCTGATGTCCTTGAAGTTCTAAATAAAGAGGAGAAATGCGTGACTGCAATCTCTAAGTTGAAGAACTATGCAGTGGCCCTGTAAGGGCGCCGTCGAAATTATTATGCTCCAAAATCGTGGACAAAGTAAATGTGGAGTTGGTGCCCAAACACTTGCCACAAGCCACATGAGATTTCTAAAGATGGCGTGTTTGTGTGTCGTCACGTGGACAGGTGTGTTTCTGTCAGTCAAACGTCTCGGTCTGGCAGATGATGGCGGCGACGCTGCTGAAATGAGTATATCACACGTTACACTGCGGTGTTTGCTCATGTCTGCCGGCTGTCAGTCGGCTCATAAATGCCCCTGCGTTCTCTCCCCCCTTTTCCTTTAATGTGAACGTGTCTGCCGTCTGACAGATGTTGCATGACACACGCATGTGTCTGTAGCTTTTCCCCTTCTGCAGATTCCAGCAGAGGGGAAATGGCGGCTCATCAAGTGACAGGTTGTTGTATGTGTGCTGTGTCACTTCATAGCCCCCCCCCCACCCACTCACACTCATGGGTGGGAGGCAGGTGTGGGTGTATAGGGAGAAATGAATTGTGTGCTGTAAAGAACAGACTAGAAATGTTATTTCACTTTGGGTCAATAACACCAAAGGGAAGTTACCCAGGCACCTTCTGACCAAACTAACTAACTGTAATACACAAAGTAAAATTTAAAAATAGGTCAAAATACTTGAGTTCTAAGCAGCAGCGACACAGTATCTGGTGTCTGTGTTATATAGACCCAAAGTGGGTACATGATGGACCAGTGTCTCCCAGTGTGAGACACTGCATCCATGTAAGAATGCAGCCAGGCTGCCATCTATTGGACAAGTCACTACTTGTCCAATAGATGGCAAAAAGGGGGGGGCGGGATTACAAAGGGTTGTAGTGCTGATTTGAAACACTAGATGGCAATGTCCTCCACATTTACCAAAAGTCAATGCCATGAGGAAAAGACCCACTGATACGCAACCTTGTCAAAAGAAAACAAAGTAAAGAAACAGCATGGTAGAAAAAAGGAAAACAAGCACTCAACCTCAGGAGAAGACAGCAGAGTTACCGTCTGATTATTACTTGTAGTCAGGTGTACTCGGCTGACGAGCAGTGATGCAGGCATGTTTTGTCACCTGCTAGGTGCTGTATTTCAACGAGGGAGCTCCTTTTATAGGCATCAAACAACTGACGATCATCCCATGAGGAAAGGATGAGCCATGACAGCAGGGGTGATTTCATAGATCTAGTCAGAGGGGGCTTTAAGATGACGTATAACTGTGGTATTTTCACTCAAATTAGGACGTGGGTAATCCTTATCCTCCTGAGTATGTCTCAACAGGTGAGATTCTTTCATGTTAGTCACCGGAACAGTCAAAGAGTTTCACAACAACTGAAGATACTGAATGTACTCTAGTCATATCAGGTGTACTGTCAAAGAGTTTAGTGCTTGTCTGCTTTTAGGTGACACAAGATGGAAAGTACTGATTATTCACCAGTACTGAGCATATACTGTAGTATTTACACCACAGTCGGCAGCAGACGGGACAATTAACTATCGAATGGCAAAAGTCAGAACTTCTATGTGTCACTTACAGAAACAACATGACTAATGAGGTCACAAACCAATATACCTACATCGAACTTCTAGTGACAAAACAGAACACTTCCACTGCTCAAGAAGAAGTCAAGGATGGTTTATTTTTGTGGAATAATTTAAATTTGTCTCACCCCTCATCTAACTTTTTATTTGACCTCTCTTTTATTTAGACAGATAGATATGCCGATATATTTCTATAGTATTTGTTTATCTGTGTACATATATGGTGTACACAATATTTGGTGTACACAATATTTTCTCACATCAGTAGTAGTAGTGATATTTATATATTGATGAGCTAATTAACCTTCAGAGTAATTCAGGTGACAACGGGTGAGGTGATGATTTTGATCACATTTTCCTGTAACAACAGATAAATAAAATAAAAACCCAAATGAAATAAGTCACTAGATGAATTAAATTGGTTGGCCCTGGTCCATTCTGGCACCAGACAGAAATCATGGTGGGACATATTTAATGTTTTTTAAATCATAATGCTTTGTAGGGATGTAAAATCCCAACATGTGTTCTTATGTTCTCAGTTTTAGTCCCACAGTCGAGGCAGGGAGGGACCCCCCCTCCTCCATCCCGGGCGGTCAATGACACGCCCCGCCCCGACTATCAGCATCTCCGCTCCAGCCGCTGAGAGTAGATGAGCCGGGAGCCCGGAGGAGCAGCAGCACAGAGCCGAGCAGAGTCCAACGGCTCCCGCGTACGTCCGACCGACACTTAGCTAGAGCTGCTCCCGAGGCAGTGGAGGTGATGATGGCGGCGGCTGTCGAGAGAGGAGGCGTCCGGGCCGCTTTCCTGAACCCGAGCAGCGGTGGCGGCGGTGGACCAGCACCGACAACCCTCCCAGCGGGAGCTTTAGCCGGGGCTGTGGTTCTGGGCTCGGGCTCCGGCAGCATGCCCGTACCCATGAACCTCTTCGCGACGTGGGAGATAGACCGATCATCCCCGAGCTGCGTGCCGAGGTAACGTCGCTGTGTGAACGCCAATACCTCAAACATGAATGATTTCAAAAACACGTTGTCCTGTGATTAAAGAGGCCAGATTTGGACCAACAACGCCCTCGCAGACTGTAACGCTGAGCAAATGAAACGAGCTGCCATGCAGTTCTTCTAACACTGTTATGTTGGCTAACTACCAGGCTAACTAGCAAGGTGGCTAATGCTAACGCTACCCATCAAATATCACTGGTGCCGGAGTTCACGGTGGAAAGAATTTACCCACTCAGGCTGAACACCGGTCAAAATAAAGACACGGAGAGGCTGCATACTAACATTAATAGAATACAGCTCCTCCGCAGATGTATTGTTTTCTTGTTTGTTTGGGTTCTGTTTAATAACTAGCTAGCAAAGTTCGGCTAACAAGTTTGTCAGTTGCGGATGCCGCTTCGTCCCTGCAGTGTGTGTACATTGTACAGATTTGTAGACGTGAATGTGTCATTTGTCAACATAGGCCTGGGCTTGAACCGGTTTGCAGAATGCATGGCACCCAGCAGCTTCACAACTGTCTATAAATACAGCGACATGGATGCCGTCTGGAGCAGCACTGTGTCATGGACCAGCTGCCTTATCACATGAACTCCAACCAGGTTGTTGTGCTGTGGTGTGGCTCTGGGCACATGTCAGAAAACCCACAACAATGAAGCAAAGTGTTGACACAGCACATCCAGAGAGCAACGTTGACACCCCGATATATGCATACACACACACACACACCATCCTCTTGTTATTCACATGTTTAATGAGGAATATGCGGTAACATTGCATTAGTATGCATCGTTTGTGAACAGGCATTGCTGCCACCTGACCAGAAACCTCTGGGGAACTGTGGGTACATTAATCAGCTTTGACCTAGATCTGTTCCACTCATTGAGAAGGGAGGAGGGGGTGGTGGTGCTCCACAGTCTGTCTGTGTTTGTGTGCCTGCTCCCTCTGTAGTCTGTGTGTGTGTGTCATCGCATGTGGAGAACATGTTGAATCTGTAGCCATGTTGATCTTTTTCGTATCTCTCGATGCGAGTGAAAAATACATTTATAGTTGCCTTATGAATTCTACTGCTCCTGTTGTCCTATTTCTGATAACAAATTTTAATTTCAGCTCTCCAAAGGGTGATGAGATTGTTTAGCTCATCTTTTCCTCTATAAAAAAAATCTTACTGCCATCAATGGAATTAAATTAATTAGAATATCTGTACTGCAAAAAGACTCAAATGTACGTACTTTTGCTGTCACCTGTTTATAGATATCTGTCAGTGCACCATGTGACCTCTGACAGAAGAATGATAATGAATTATTAATGAACCAGGGTATTATATAAAGGTCGGCCTGTCATTGATAAACAACAGAAGGAGCTTGACGTGTTTTTGTTGATGTTACTTATGTGAGGTAGTCTGTTTTGTATTTCATGGACATAGATGATGTCACTTTTTTTTAAATTGTATGTGTGTGCGTGTATGTATGTGCTCTCTGTGTTTTTAGATGACTTGGCCCCAACTGGTGTGAAAGGTCTTGCATGAAGCCCAGCCCCGGGTCTGTTTTGGGGATTGGGCTTTGGCATTCTTTCAAGGGCTGGGCCAATTTGTGTGCAGCTGTCTGCTGCTCTGCTAGGCTACGAGGCATACGAGCGTGTCCAGCTAAGAGCTACAGTTTCATCTGGTAACAACAGACTTGTTGTCGTGCTCTGAAACATCCCATACTGCTGTTGTTTTATTTTAGTTTGCAGATGGGATAGATTCAGAGAAATATTATCTATCTGAAAAAAGGCTGTTAATCTCACACTGTCTCAGTCTATTATGTCTGAGAAAACTATAAGCTGATTGTCAGAATTTTATCGGTGTGTGTGTGTGTGTGAAATGTGATACAGTACCTGACAGGTTTCTACCTGCAGGTCCTGTATCATGGCAGTTCCATCCTTGGCATGCCTGTTGGAACTGTTGGATAAGCACTGTTTTTCCATCGTGCTCTGCCAATCTGTCCCCCTCCAGTATTTCTGATAGCATGATGACGCAGCTTGTGTCTCATACGCTGTTGCCTTTTCCCTTTCCTTTGATCAATTCACATCAAATGTACCTTTTGCCCTTGAGATCCATTACCGCCACAGCCAAGGAGATCTGTCTCTCTGTCTGTTACCGTATAACAAAAATAGATTTCAGTTCTATTTTAACAAACAGACAGAAATTAAACCAAGCACCTAGAATGTCATGTTTCAATTTAGTTTATCAGTAACAGTTTTCTCCATTTCAGTATTAACAAACTCACTAAACTTAGTACTAGTAGTACTAGTAGTACTTAGTACTAAGTACTAGTATTAAAAAAAAAAAACAAAAAACAAGAAACTGCACACAAACATGAGCTGGTCCCTGAGTAGAATTTCCAACGATGTCACTTACAAACCATCCTTTCCTTAGTATGAGTGAGATCTCCACATCTACACCTTCTGCTGCATCGATTCAGGTGGAGCAGAACATTCTGTGTCCTCGGCAGCAGGCTGAGATCAGAAAGAGCTGCACATATAAAGGGGGCATTCTGTTGTGAGCAGTTTTGTGGTGACTGTGAGATGAGGTGTTTAGAAAGCTGGAGTTAAAGCAGTGCAGAGCAGCATGTGAGGCAAGTCATCTCTGCCCCCCCCCCCTTTTATCTCGAAATATCATCCACACATACATGAGTTCGGTGTCAGAACCATACACACACCTCAGGCAACAATCCTGGCAAAATTGTGTTACTAGAAGTGGAATAAAAGCATTGGGAGTAAAAAGACAAGGAGGAGTTTGTCCAGAATTAGATTCCATTTGTGGTAACCCCACGCTGGGAGGATCAGATGCACTCTCATCAAACTCCATGCTTGTAGGACCTCATTTGTGCACATGCAGCAGAACGATGCATGTGAAAGGGAACAGTACTTTCCAATTCACCGTGTGCCTGGTTTACTGGTTGGAGGAAAAACAGGCTGTTTACTCACACTGGTATATATTAGTAACCCATCTGGTAGACGTCACACAACCACATCCCATTCTCTGTGTGTTAATATTTGCAGCAGAGGTGAATTGTCAGGGTATTAGTAGAGGGGCCCTGTGTGTGTATGTGTGTGTGTAATAATAACATGAGCTTACATTGGCCTTTCAACTCCCGATTAACCCCTCCATCTCAAGCCTTGGATATTGTCTCTCTTTGCGGGGGGACTGCTGTAATCTGATTTCGTAACAGGAAAAGAAGAGATAGCAGATCATCAGATGCCGCAAACAGACACCGACAGATTAATCTTCTGCTTCCTGAATCATAAACAAGTCGGCATCAGCCTTCTCCAGTGCCCGATAGGATTGTGACAGAAATGGCAGTAGTACCAATGTGGCTGATCCTGAATGTCCTGTGGGTGTCCTGTGTGTGTGGGAGGAGTGTCTCTCTTGTTCTCATCTAGCTGGATTATACTTTACAACGCCTAATTTGATGCTAAACGGTGCTGGGCTTGTATGATAACAAGTTTGTACCTCGTTACCTCTGCCAAGGAGATTATGTTTTTTGTGCTTTTTTCCCCCTCTGTATATCTGTCCATCTGTCTTTTAGCAGGATTATGCAAAGAACTACGCTGATTTTCACTTGGTGGTGGTGGTGGTGGTGGGGGGGGGGGCAGTACAGTGAGTAGTCATATCTTAACACCAACTTTGGCAGTTGACGTGATTAATGTATAAAAATAAATATAGAAATTCAGCCCTGCTTCATGCTTCACCGTGCTGTTCACACGCGTTCCTAACCGACCAATCAGCACCTCCCACCGCCTGAAATGTGTCAAAATTCTCATGGTTTCCTTCCCCTGCCTTCCTGAAGGACGAGGAATTTCCTTCGGGATCGTTTCACATTCCTTGCAACCAGAGTTGCTTGTGCAGCTGAAGCCAGGCTGCTTCGCACCGGCCCCCCCTGCCCCTCCATTCCCCTTTTGCTTTCGGTTGTTTATCAACAACGGGGCAGGATCAGACTTGTGATTTGCCCACTCAGATGCTGCTCAGTGCTTTACAGGGAATGGGAATGCGCTTACTGCTCATTTTGAATTTATCCGGGCCACCCCCCCTCCCTCCCCTTACCCCCGGACCTCGGAACGGGAGAGGGGCCAGATCATTGTGTGGGCGGACACTGGGGTCTCTGCCTGTGAAGATATGGAACTTGACAAACGCTCCTCTGACACAGGGAGGATCCTGTCCAGGACAATGGCTATCAACTCACGTTCTCTCCTTCTTGTTCTTGCTCTGCTTATTTCCCACCTCTCCCATTCAGGCATTTCCTGCGCTGCGTGTGCCAGGAGCAACACTCCACTATTATTTCATACAGAACACAAAAATGGATGAATGAAAACTCAAAACACTGTCATCGTGACAGTGGGAGATTTTGTGTTACTGCTGAACACAAACAAACACACAGGTAGTGGGATGGATGAAATCAACATTTGTGATAAAAATAAGTGACGGGACCGACAGTTTTGATACTGTTACCGTCTCTGCAATCTTTGTGATCTGAATTGTGTTGCTAAATTTAAAAGATGAACAAAACAGAATCACTTATTTGTATTTGTGTAATGACATGAAAAAATGTCCCCCTTTTCCAGACAAAATGATGTAAGAAATAACCATTTTGCATCTGCTGCCGTGGCAGTCACATCGGTGATTGTCAGTGCTCAGAGAGCACCGAGCTTAATGTTCTTCTCGCCCGTCTAATCACAGATTAAGTCGTCTGAACTGTCTGAAGTCCTTTCTGTCCATGTGCAGGGCTCAATTAGCCCACATTAAATTTAAAGTTAATTTTCCAGACCCTGATATGCGCGACTGCCACATCAGAAAACATCTCACTGCAATGTGAGGATGAGCCATTATATTGGGTGTGTGACATTTTTTGGCTGCTTCTGCCTTAATAAAAACATTTTTGGAGGATCCTGTCTGTTACAAAAGAACAATTTTTTTTGTTGGCAACTGTAGTCATCATTAGTGGTGGCCTCGTTATATTCACTATAATTCACTAATCTTGAGTCATTACACTACATTTTCATGTACATGTACGTTTTTGTGAAGACCTTCATGCTTCGAACCTGAAAGTATCAGTGGTGAAAACATGAATTCTCTTTGCTTTCAGGCTGGAAACTGTTTAGAAAAAGACACTTTTACACAGAGACACATGAAGAACACCTCACCATTAATTACGCTGCTTTGCTTGTTTACACAGAATGAAACCGGCACCGGCTGGTGTAACGCTGCCACAGTGTGTGAACACAGCACGATGGTTCTGCTTTCATGTACGGAGTGACGATAAAAATGGTGCAACATTCCATGTGGAGGCTTTGTAAAAAGATGTACTGTCTTCAAACACACACTGGGGGTTAGAGAAAACTTCATCCTGTGTGACGCTGATCCAAAGGGGCCACATGTCAATATGAAAAGCTGAACTTCATAGGTCTTGTTGGGTAAAGAGTAAACGTGCCATGTCGGGTCTTGTCTTGCTTGGACACTACAAACACGGGACTGCTGAGCTCAGCGCTTTGTCGTCACGGTTCAACAAAAGAGCTGTTTAGCACAGCGAAACGGCAACAAAGGATGGCGGCTATGTACAGAGTCCCTGATAATGTTTGTCGGATCTTTGAGTTGTGAAGGCTGCATGGAAGGGATGGAGGGTGGGGGTGTGTAACGCCACAGGGCTCGGCGATGCCTCTCATGTCTTGTCACAGGTTTGTGTAACCGTGAGGTTCATTAGACCAGAGCGTACGTGCGATGGTACGTGTCACGTTCGCTCACTGCAGACGACGTTTCTTTCACTCACCACCGTTGCTCTGAATAGGCAGTGAAGACAGTTTCCTAGCACGTCCTGCAGTACTAGACAGAAGTTCCTGTGATGTTCTCCCGCGCCACCCACAATGACGAGAGCCTACTGGCAGTCAAACCTCTGATTCAAACTTCACTCAGAAATCCTTTTTAAATGCATGTTTGAGGGAAAGCACAGGCTTAAACCAACAAATGGAAATAAAGCCTGCTCCTGAGCTCTCATGTACCACCCCCACGTCGGGTTAGATAGAAGTGCCGATAATCCGGACAATCGTCCGAATCCACAACAGCTCTGGACGCTTCATGACCAGAGTTCACATTTCCAAAGCCTCTATTACAGAGACAGATAAGAGGCTGTTCTCTTACATTCGCTGAAATCACCGGAATACTTGTTGGCCGTGCCAGTTTTTCTCTCATTGCTGGACGTTTTCCTCAGGGTGCTGTCATAC
>CAAKHB010007034.1:42785-54425 GCA_901007665.1 Aeoliscus strigatus
CTGCCCCCCCCAATCACACACCCTCACCCCAGCTAATTCAGAACAGCTGATTATGCTGTCGCTCGAATGTGTATGGTGTTTTCTTTGCATTGATTTCTGTCATCTTGATGCTGGAATGCTTCAGTTCCATTTGTGTTTGTCTCATTTAACACAGAACACTCAAACGTGAATTCAGGTATTATACTCTTACTCCGAGATTTTGTTCTGCTCTCTCATGAGTTCAGTTCTTGTCAGTTTCTGTACCGCTGCCACAGATTAGAGCCTTCCCTTTCTCTTGCTTCAGTAAATGAGACATGGCAAAGAAGATGGCGGACACTGAGACATCAGATGCAACACTACAGTGTAATTCCTTTTGGATTATTTTTACTTCAGCTTTTCTCTGGTTGATCAATTTTTTTATGTCAGACTCCTGTGAATGATCATGGATGTTTGTCCCAGCATGAATGTGGCAAAAGCCAGAGTGCAGTCATCACAAAGCCAGGCTGAATGTACGCGAACATCTGTCTACTAGAGGAAGAATCTGGACCACCTGAAGCCTTTGTCTGATAGGGCAGTTTTCACATCCAAGACAAGAAGGGGAAGAACAAACCAGTCTAAAAGAGAAATTACTAGAACTATAACTGACATTAGCTCACAGGTAATGCCGTGGTATTGAGGTGTTGTTCCTCTACAGGCACTGATGCATTATTGAGTAACACAACCTCCCTCTGGCATCATGAGATGATTCATTATCACGTGCCTCACCACTTCATTTTGTATTTGTTGCATTATTTAGCGGCTCTGTTGACTTTAGATCCAGTGTTGCTTTGACAGCATCCGATCCAGGGAAACGGGCCACACGCAGGTTGTTTTCACCGAGCCGTGCTGTCAGTGCTCACGTTTACAGTCACAACCCGTGACCCATTTAAATGCCTGTGCTGTTTGGCCAGCACACCTTATGGCTGGTTCCAGAACAGGAGCTCATTCCCACCTGTGCCCAGAATAGTAAGATAATAATACTAAGCTTGAAACTTTGGTTGTTAACGTGTTATAAAGGTCTTTGGTAGCAAAGGCAGCCAGCCTCATTTTAAGATTGTTTTTAAAATGTCAACATGATATTTTAATACCTAGTATCACATGGGCTGGACAATACATGCTTATCGTAGTATTTACACAAATATCTGTGGTAGTAGTGTAGAGCTTGGTAAAACCGGCTTGTGACTCGGTTGGTCTTTCCAAACAGCTCCTCATATGTCCTTAAACAAGGGACTCGACCTCTCTAGTTGTTCTAGTAGCACGTTATGTAGACGTTGAGCAGGAGCGGAGGAGTGAGGGCTGCTTGTACGTGGCCGCCTCAAGGTGTGAGTCTGCATAAATGGGAACAGGGTGGTAATAAAATACTGCTCCTGTTCTTCAGATATTTATTCTTTCTTTTTTTTTTTTTTCATTGTTTCTTGGACGTCAAATGAAATTTTAAAGTGTTAAAGTACATTTACAATTCAGCAAAGTCCAAAAAATGGAAAACTCATTTAATATTGCTTCACAGTTTTGTCCATATGTCAGTCAACGTCATCACCTCGTCTCCATCTGCTGTTAGTAAAATGTTCCTGTTTAATCTGAAGAGAAGAGTCAAGTTATTTTCACCGACATCTGTGCGATCTGACTAGTCCAACTGTCCAACCTTTTGATTCTAATCTAAATCTGATGTTACTGGATTGGTTCTGTTTTACTTTATCCACTCGGCTAAGAGCCTGGAAGTTCTCGTTCACTCATCACGTCCTGTTTTAATTCACTCGCTCATAAATGTAGAATATATCTGCCAGACTCTAACCCAGACCTTTGCTTTAACACAGGACCTGTGCAACTCACAATCCATTTAAATGATCTCTTTGGGACTGGGACCAGGCTCCTGAGTGTATCAATGAATGCTCACACAACTGTTCTACCATGACTTGGCACCTCAGGTGATCTGATTCCAAATGGGAGGTCAGATCAAGGCCACGTCCACACATACCAAAATAATGTTTTTCCTTCTGTTTTCCTTGGCTCTGTATCAAGAATATTTACAAACAAATGGATCCATTGTAAACGCATCAACAGGCTATAGTTTACACTCCAGGCCTGTTGGTGGCGCTGACATCTGGTGGAGCAGCACTGCCCTGTCTGCCAAGCAATCAGAACTGCTAAAAATGTGATTTTTAACGGGGAAAAAAGTGAGTGGAGAATTATGGCGATCTTGTCTGAGTTACTATGGTAACAAGATCTGCTCACTTTGAATCACTGACACGTGTAGTAAATAAAGAAAACACAGAATAACTGAGTGGCAGTTCTGTGTTAGCCAAGCAAATTCAACCATCCAAAATGTGATTTTTTTTTTTTTTTTTTACCGTAAAGATGCCTTATGGCAGTTACAAGACCTCTCACATTCAGTTTCTGTCACTTGATGTAAACAAAGAAAAACACAGATAACCGGAAACAAAGGCGCTATGAGAGAGAGAGAGAGAGACGCAGAAACAACTACTCTTGGCTTTAAAGCTAACAGACTCATTATCTGCTGCTGCACCAACGCAGCATGTGCATTGATGTTGTTGTTGTGAGATGTCGGGGGTAAGAGTTTAAAGGCTGGAGGTTGGGGGGTCGGGCATGACACTTAGATCCAGAAAGTATGAGGATTCTCCGTCCAGACGACAATTCGAGGGCAGTGAAGTTTTTCACTCTTGAGACCAGGTTTGAGAAAAGTGCGTTAACAGGATCCATTGGCGCGATCGGCCTAAACGATGCAAAACATGTGCGTTTACACAACAAAGCGTCTTCCTGGGGACACGGCACTGAACTCACCCTGGCCCTCGACGTGCATGTTACTTCCAGGTGTGAACTGGGTCTGTGATTGTTTCTCCTCCAAGTCTGATGTCACAGAACTTCAGTGTTCCCATCATGTCCTCAAACAGCCTGGAAGCTCCAACTGTGAACAAATCATCAAAATTCTTTTTCTTCCAGGGTTCCAAACGTCTTCTGAGATCAAACGAGTACATCCTCCCACCCAGCGGACTGATGGAGACAGATCTGGAGCTCACATTCTCGCTACAGGCAAGAACTCTGACATTGTGCTGTGAATTCTCACACTGCGATGACAGTTAATTGAGGACCACAATCACACTGCTGCCTTTTGCAAATGCCATTGGAGTTCGCTGCTTCTCTGAGCTTAGTGTTGAGTCCACACTGTTCATCAGAAGTGTGTTTTGCATTTTTTTTAGTTTGTACATGGCAAAGTCGCTCTCACAGAGATGTTGCAAGAAATATTCTGACAATATTCTGAACTTTTCAAAAAAAAAAAAAAAAAAAGACTGTTGTTACATTTCATAATGTTATTTCATTTGAGTATTGAGCGTTCCAAACTGGATCTGGTGTACTTGGCCTATTGTTTTGTGAACATATAAAAAAAAATTACAATGTGGAGATTGGTACTAGTTCCACATAGAATTTGTCATCTGCAGCGAGATGAATTTGTGACAGGTAGAACGTTTATGCAATTACTGGCGCAGTGTGTAACACACAGGTTCAGTGATGAACCAGACTAACTTTGGTTCATCCACGTCATCAAACGTGTCAATAACCAAAAAGCTGAATGGTACAGCTACTACTTGTACTACTACTACTATTAAAAATATTTGTTTGTCTGCATGAATTATTCGAAAAAAAATATTATAGTGAGTTAAAACATAATAATATAATAATAATGATATAATGTATTATTATTAGTAGAATAATATCACAGTGAAGAAAAAATGAATGTATATGTATATGTATTATTGGTGGTCTTAAAAACAAAATCAAACATTTTGAAAAGTGGATCTCATCAAGCCTCATCGATACATATTCTATCTTGTTTCTTTATAGTACCCTCATTTTCTGAAGAGAGATGCCAACAGACTCCAGATTATGCTGCAGAGGAGGAAACGCTACAAGAATCGAACCATCCTGGGCTACAAGACTTTGGCTGTGGGCGTGATCAATATGGCTGAGGTACTGTCCAGCGCCCCGGTCAGGGCATTACCGTCAATAATTTCATTTAATGTCTCTGGAGAAACATGGGGTTTTGCATGGAGCTCGTGATTGCATTCCTCCTTCCTCCGACAGTGACTGACATTGATTCGTGCCTGCGTTCCATTATGTTCTTGCCAGAGAGAGGGCCTCTCCGGTTACACTTGGTTTTAGATGATTCATGCTCATCACACATACGTCTGTATGAGATTAGGGGCCATCTGGAGCTGGAGCTCTCAATGCACTTTTCTCAAAGTCCTTTGTTCAGCTGTGATATGCAGAAATAATGGATAAAGAAGAGCTGGGTGTGCATGTTCCATATCTGCATGTGGCAGATTAAATAGTTTTTTTGGCCTTTATCCAGTGTGTAGAGGACAGATGTGGTATGTAGGTGAAATACAAGCTGCATACACTTGCGTAAATCAAAATTTTCAGTGTGGATACGACACAACCAAAGAACGTTCTGTTTGTGCCGCTCACATCCAATCCTTCCAGAAGCATCTCACGGAGGACGGTTGGGGGGGGGGGGATTGGAGACTGGGACTGCCCTACTGGTCAATTAAAATTCCTTTCTCAGGCCGTAAATAGTTTGTGTGTGTGGTGGGGGTAGGTTTAAAGATTACCACACTTCGATGTGCGATGGTGAAACACTGGTAACGTCTTTGCAATTCTAATTAAAGCATTTGTTCAGTCAGTTTCAGAGAGTATCATGACAGTTTGAATTGGCTGTTTCTCTTTCCTTGCTGTAGTGATCAACCTCCAGACCTGTACTAATAAATCTATTATCGTTTACTGTTGGACCGTTATTTTCCCATCTTCTGTACAGGGACCTCTCCCGTGCCGTCTTTCTCAATCTGACGGGGGCTGTATGTAAGAGGAAATTGCTTATTGGACTTTTCATGTTGCATTCAATCACACCCCTGGCCGTGTTTGTTCAAAATTAGCTCGCTCCCTTTGCGACAATTCATCAGTTTGGAAGTATTGAAATTATTCTCCAGACGCTGCTTCGGACTTTTTACCTGATTCAAAACGGTGTGTGCAGCATTGTTCGAAAGAGGGAAATGAGCTTGTTTCATTTAAAACACATTATTGTGCTGATGAAGAGTGATTTGGAAAATGTCTTGTACTTGTACTCGGCCGCGTGGCGTAAAATAGCGTAACATCTCTGCTGGATCGGTTTGAGCACTGTAGACGAAGATCAGACTCTTTCATGTTGCTGCTCGGTGGAAACGGGCTTTGTTCTGAACAGACTCCGCATATCTCTGCAGCGTGATTGATAGATGAAGGGATTGCATGGGACATGATTCTATGTCTGCGTAAGAGGACTTGATGTTGATACAGATCAAGCCTTGTGTCATATTCACTCAGGAAGAGATAACGTCTCAGTGAAAGAAGAAGGCAACGCTGTCTGTCTGTATGTAAATTGAACAGCCTTTAAGTCAATCCTTCAACATCCAGGTGATGCAGCACCCATCAGACGGAGGACAGATTCTGGGTCTCCACAGCAATGTCAAGGAGGCACCGGTGCGTGTGGCGGAGATCAGCGTGTACTCTCTGTCCAGCCAGCCCATTGACCACGAGGACGGCAGTGGACAGGCCGGCCGAAAGACCAAAACCTCAGGTGGGCACCCCGACCTCTCGTCACGGGTCTGTCACCCAGACCTGCCCAGCCCAATCGGGTCTGCAATTTCAGCCTTTGGTTTCCCACCTTCCACAAAGCTCCTATTTCCCAAGCGTGGACAGAATAAAGTATTAATCCCAGCCAGGCCGGTCTCTGGCCAAGGCTCTGCTCCTCAGTTCAGCTGTGTCTGTAACGTTGATCTCAGAGTTGAACAGATGCCGGGCCTGTTACCTTACACCGCTCTAATTCTGGACCGGGAGAACTACCCGACCCCGCCTGGACTTCACATCTCCACCCCGCTACCCTGATCCCTCACTGTTGTGGATGTTATTAAAGAGGTCACTCAAACATAACAGATGAGCTCATGTTCCGAGCATTACACTTGTGTCACTTTAAAGGAAAGGGAGATGTTTATGTTTCCCCTCTCCGCAGTGAACTTTAATAACAACCATCCCATCTAGGAACACAGAGCAGGATGTTTCTCAAGCAACAGGAAGTCTGGATTTATTATTTTTTTTCAAAACAAAAAGCTCGTCCATCACTTTCTCTGTCAAACATGTAGTAAAAAGTGCTTCTTCAGGAATGTGGCTGGAAATCTGCTGTTAAAGGAGAATAATAGTCAGTGTTTCTACCAGTGACATGTAATTCAGTCTGAATCAAGTTGACACATGGGTCCCTTAACAATCTCATATGAATATAACAACAGTTTCATCATATTTCATCAGGTAAATGTAGAATTTAATTGTGTGCACAGAAGATGGTTGTTTTGCATTAACTGGCATTTTACTGTGCATTGAAAACCTCAGCAGATGAGCGGAACAATTTCACCTGTCCTTTAGCTCATGCTGACATTTGTCGGGAAATAAGCAGTGACAGCAGCATTGGAATGGAATTATGCAGTGTTGCAGTTGTGTAACTTCCTTCCAATGCAGCGCACGTACAACATGTACATAATAGTACGAGACGTCCGCTGTGGTGGTGAAAATCAATGTTTTCTCTCTCACACACCTGTGGTTCAAGCTGATGTAACAGCCTCTGTATGTTGATGTGTCTGCTGCAGACCGCTCCCCAGACATGGACAACTATTCTGAGGAGGACGATGACAGCTACTCATCAGAGCAGGAAGCCAGTGACGATGCAGCGCACGGCCAGGTCTGTGAATTGCTCGTTGTTGTTTCTGTCGGATCCAGTTAAATCATATTTTCTGTACTTTTAACATGAAGACATGCATGTAAAAAAATAGGTGCATGTTGATGATGATCCGTCTGATCATTGCCTCTTGTTTCAGGATCTTTACGATGAAGACGATGAGGTCAGGAAGCCCAAGAAAGCCCGAAGGAAAATGACACGAACGACCTCCATGACCAGGGTGAGTTGCTTCCTTCTGCCACAGGAGAGTTTTATGCTCGCTAATCATTGACTCTGAGAAGAAGTGCAGACCTGTGCTTGCTGCCATACAAGCTTTTAAGGGTGAGTACACGGTGTGTTCCATTTGTTGAAGCCATTAGGACGATGTGGATGAGCATGTAAATGAACACTGAGGGTTTACTGGAGCGATTCTAATGGTCTTTACATAGAGTGGCTGTGAATGAGTAATCTGGGAGAACTGCTGAGTCTTGAGCCCAGCTATTGTGCGTCTTTCACTGTTGCTCTCTTATCATTCACCTCCTTTCATCTCCACTGCGTGTTTCTCTCCCATTCCAGCAACCCAACTTCAAGCAGAAGTTTGTGGCCTTGTTGAAGAGGTTCAAGGTAACGGACGAGGTGAGTTTGTGAGAAGAACAAATCACCAGTAGAATAGAAATGTTCATTTAAAAAAAAAAGTCTGACTGTTATAAACCTCTCATGAAAAATAAAGCCAACAAATCAGAGAGAAGAAGGTCTTGCTGTTGACTGTCCAAACAGAAAAGTGCTACATCACTGCTAATGGGTTCCTGCCTGTAAAGAAATGTCTGCCTCAGCAGCGGCTGGAGTGTCGTTATGGTAATAGGCTGCATTACCTCTCTGCTCATGGATGCGTGATTCTTACATGGCCGATAGCAACTATTTGTATGCAGAGTCCATTAATGGCCTGATTCTCTGCCACTTAATCTCATGATTAATGCACGCCGAGTGCTTGTGCTGGTTGGGTTTTCCTTCTGTGAAGTGAGGAGTTCTGTGGATTCATCATAATAAGCATGTAATCAGGTCATCGACACAAACTCGGCCATTTGTGTGTCAGACCATTCAGATAGAATCAGAATATCTTCATTACCTCTGACAAGGAGTGCTTTTGGTGGCATTTGTCCGACTGTCAGAAAAATAACTGAAAAAGTTCTGAACGGATTTGACTGAAATGTTGAGTAAATGCTGCTAATGGAACCAGGACCAGATGATTAAATGTTGGTGGTGTTCTGGAACCATCTGGTCCAGGAATCTGTTGAAGGATTCTTCCTCATTGTCAGACATCTGTGTCTAGAACTCCACAATAGCAGCAGTGGACTGTCTCTGTGCTCCAGTGGTTAGTGGGTGTGTCTGTTAACCCAAAGGTCGGGGGTTGGAGCCCACCCAGGTACGTAGGGTTGTTTTATCAGTGCTTTTCTAATTTGTCATTGTAACAAGTACAAAGACATTAAAAGCACCAACCAATCTGTGCATCACCAGTAAATAAATAAATACATACAAATCATCATTCATAGTGGAGAATGCATTCTGACATTTTGTCATCACACTGATCCCTTATGAAAATATATACTGCACATCAAAACTGTTTTTCTGTGTTTAGCATGGTGATTGCTGGTGGGTTAAAACTTGTTTTCAATGCTCTGTATCGTCTGCCTGATGGCAGCAGTCGGAGGGGAGTGTGTCCAGGGAGTGAATTGTTATTGATAGTGTTGCACCTTTTTGAGCTAATTAGCAGAATTGATCTGTGAAGTGTGTATTAGTGAGATATGAAGCCCCTTGAATGCGGCTTTGTTCATCCATTAACGCTCATGTTGTAATTAGACCAACTGGCAGTGAGGGGTCTGTTTGAAGCCAGTGACGTTCACAGCAGGGCTGGAGCCATCCGAGTTCTGTTTCCCTGGATGCTTCTGGAAGCTCCAGGTGGCCTGGTGATCTTTTATCACGTTCCCTGTCTGTAATCCCTTCCTTATGGCTGGCCGGTGTGCGTGGCCACGGCTCTATAAATACATGACCAGGAGGAGGAGAGGGGACAGACTGTTTATCTGCTCCCTGCCAGTTCCTGCACTTATGGAGTGGCATTAATCACCTGATTAGTCTGAAAGCCTGTCTGTGTGCATTTCCTATGATATACATCCCCACTGTGCAGCTGGCAGATCAAGGCTCACCACCTTCGCTCTCCTCTAGCACTCACTTACCTTTTAATTGGCCTGCTTATGACCAAGGCACAGACGTATTTATAGCTTTTTTTTCTTTACTACAGCCTTCAATGTTGTCGTTTATTCTGTGCTCCATTAGTGCAGCTGTGAAAGTGATTAGCTAATGCACCGCCGGCCGGTCACCCCTACACTTCTTTAATCCTCAGCTATAATTACAAATCCCTGTTTACAGCTCACTGATGTGTGGATGATTGGTGTGTCCTCTGTGGCAGGTCCTGGACTCCGACCCGGTAGACCAGACCCAGGAAGTGGAGGAGGATCTGGACTTGCTCTATGACAGTCTGGAGGTGTACAACCAGAGTGACAGCGGGCCGGAGATGGAGGACAACGAGAGTGTCCTGAGCACGCCAAAACCCAAACTTAGGTTTGTTTGTCTCTCAGGAGGACATGCAGAGGAATTATTTCAGCCTTTAACACCGATGGTATCCCCAGCACTACATTCTCGCAAGCATAATTTGGAGTACCGTAATTACATGACTATTTGCCTCAGTTCTCCTACCATGTGTGAAGAAGGACCTAGAAGTAGCCTAAAACTACAACTAGAAGGAGAAGATGAGTACATGCATAACTTATCTCCAAGAAAAAACATCATTTTCCATCATCTTCCATGTTGGCTGCAGGCAAATTACCGTAATGACAGCAACTTAGTTGGACATTTTCTCCTCCTCCTAGCTCCTTCTTCACACCAGGCAGAGGAACCGAGTGACACTTTCAGGAACAGTTAAGTGTTTTCTGGAACACTCAAATAGTCACTTTATTACGGTACTCCAAAGTGTGCTAGCGTGAATGTATCGTCAGTAACACCTCCGATGTTAAAGGGTTAAGTAACATGAAAATCGTAAAAGGGATTGTTGTTCAAATCTTCCCAATTTCCAGGCCGTTTTTCGAGGGGATGTCTCACTCCAGCTCGCAGACTGAGATCGGAAGCATCCACAGCCAGAAAAGCCAGCAGAGAGAGCTGTCATGTCCTGTAAGTTGATCCCCACACACTCTATTAACAGCCCCCGCTTTTCACCCATAAATGTCTGCCTCCTGGTTCCCCTCTCTCTGTAAACACGGTTATGTAAAGGAGCTGCCCGCGTTTTGACATGATAGTGGTCCAGAGCTTCCCAGAAACGGTGATACAAGAGTGAGGAACGATGAGGAACGATCAGCAGCTTCCACCCCTGCAGAAAAGCATGAAAGCTGGCTGTCCTTAACCTCCTCACCCCTGCAGTCCTCCAGTATTTATAGGGATTGACACAGAATGACCCCTCCACCACCGTCAACACACACACACACACACAAATATGCTCTCGTGCTCAGAGCGAAGATTGAATGAACTCCTACTCCCAGATTTATGACCTGCTGGAAACAAGGGTAGCGAGCAACAGAGACAAACATGTCTGATAGTGAGCGAGGGAATGCTGTTTATAAATATGTGGGAGTCCTTTTTAGCCTGCTATAAAACACCCCCCCATTTCAGCCTGCTATCGTCCTCCATTTCGCTCAATAAATGTCTCCAGCTCAATAAACATTCAGGCGTAATGGTACATTTATATCCAGTATTAAAATATATTAAACTAGATGTTACACTTAAATCCTTTCAATCAAATAAACTAAGTGTTTCAATTATTCTTATGGTTTTATGTATTTGTAGGTCGATAAACTAAAATGTACACAGGCGTTAAGCTCCCCGGGGATATTTATACTGCGTCTGTCAAGTAGCTTAGGTTGGTTTATTAGATTTATTTATCTCCACTATGGACCAAATATATTCATCTGAAACAAAGAGAAGCTATGCTTCGAGCTCATTTCCATCTGTAGACAGTAAAGCATCCTCCAAAGCTGGAACGAGAGCCGACAGGACGCTACAGAAAACGAGACGAGAAGTTCAAAAATCATCTATATATTTACTGCCTTTTGCTATGTGAGGACTTTATTAACCTTTGACTCATCTGCATCTTTAAGAACTAACCAAAGTTGCTTGATGATGTGAGGCATGAACTGTGTGGAGCTGCTAACGTAACCGCTCAGCTTTTAACCCTGTAACACCCACAGTGTGCCCAGCGCTAGACTACTTTGGAGTACCATAAATGCCCGACTTTTCATACTATCAGATAATGAACGGGTTCCTCTACCTGGTGTGAAGAAGGAGAAAACGTCCGTCGGTTCCTGGAAGATGAGAACATCCATGTTGCTGTCATTATGGTAAACCCATTCGCTTTGTTGACGGAAGCTGGTGAGTCATTACCGTAATGACAGCAACTTGGATACGAAGTGCAACTTGTCCAATTTGTCAGCTTTCAGTTGCCATTTGATTTTTCTGATACTGGTACTCCACAGTATGCTAGCGTGAATGTACCCTCAGTGGGTGTTAAAGGGTTGGTGTGTCTTTGCCCTTCAGAGTGGAGACTTCCTGACTGTGGACAGATGTAAAGTACAAGGCGCCCGGTATCAAGACGACAGCATCACGGACACAACCGCCGGAGTACGTTTGGGAGGGCAGCCGCTTCTTTTATTTGTTCAATGTCTTCCGAGTGCCTTGGTGCTCAGGTTTTATTTTAGCTCAGTACACTGGACGACCTCATGCTGGATGGATTGTGATTGATGAGGAGCGTTGTGTACTGTCGGGGTCAG
>CAAKHB010007034.1:54445-92799 GCA_901007665.1 Aeoliscus strigatus
CCCCCCCCCCCCCCCCCCCCCCACACACACACACACACACACCCACACACACACCCACCCTCCCCGGGTGCTTGTCTGTGCTCCGCTCCACTAACCCAGTTCGGTGTGAATATCCATGCTGCGGGACCAGTGTTTCCCCAGCTACCAGCTGAGAGGAACTCTGAGGTCACGGTGAACTCACCATTATCTCCAAATTCCGTCACGCGTTTCCTGGAACATGATGCATACTGAGGAGTTGTTTTTTTAACCATTTTTAATCCCCATTTAAGATGAGTTAAGAGGCAAAGAATAACAAGTATGAAAGCCTCCTAAATCGTCTGAGTTGGCAGTCACCCCCACCCCACCAGCATAAATGAATAAATATCAGTTTAATTATATTACTGGCAAAGCCCAAATCCATAAATCAAAACGTTCTAATGACTAATGACCTTGACTTTTGAGTGTCAAATTTGAATTAAATAAAATTAAACATCTCACCTATCAAATACGCCGCAAATAAAAAAAAAGATATATTTATGTATAAAATATAAATTGTTTGTCCCCCGACTTATTTGTGTGTTTTTTGTTCTTTTTAAATCCTGGTAATTGATCTATTTTCGTGCTATATTGTCATTGGACGTCAAACTTTTGACCAATAAACTGTTAAAAAAAGGCTGCCCGTGTAAAGCGTTCTGGTCACAAATTGCACGGTAGGTCATACATGCCATGTTCCGGGAAACCCATTGGATAATGACACTGTCAACAGCTGAGCTCAGCTGCCATCTTTGAAACACCACAGAATTAAGTTTGAAGGGTTATGACAGTATCGTTGTTGTGTGATAAACATCGTTATTGTTCCCCAGCTGACTAATCTTCGCTCCCATCTGTTTGCCTCAGGAGCCAGAGACTGACGACAGCGGTCCAGGGCCGGGGGAGGTGAGCAGCTGGGATGTCAACACCGAACGGATGAGCAGCACTGTCGGCAAGCTCTGCAAGACGGAGTCCCAAAACCACATGTCACCCAGGTACTCTGCTGAGAACTTTATGTGGAAGGACACACGCCAGGTATCAGCCTTTCTGAGCGTCTTTGGGTTTGTCTCCTCTCAGTAAAGTGGAGAACAGGCTGCAGAGGCGTCCTCGCAGCACCTCCATGAAAGACAGACAGAACTCCAAGGCCCAGAGCGACAGGACAAGCAGCATGGAGAGCGAGTGCTCCCCAGACTCACGACTCATAGCGCAGGTAGGCAACTGAAGCCCGATTTTATGCTTCTGCATCAAAACGACAGCGTGCCTATGTCATAGGGACGGCATCAGCGTGTTGCATACGGCATAGCGTAATGTGCACCCCTCCCTGCATCACATTACTTTCCCTTTTTTTGTGTGTTTGCTGAGAACATTAAACCGACCAAAGTTTGATGTTTGATGATATTTTTGAAGTGACTGAAAATAATGCTGATCTTGTTGGAGTTGCTGCGGTAACAAGGACCGCTCACTTTCAATTGCTGTTGCTTGAAGTAAACAAAGAACACACAACTAACCAGAAAAATGGACAGACCCACGCAGTAGTAACACACAGGACGATGGAGGGTCCACGTCAGTTCAGCTTTCCACACCACACGGATTGAAGCTGAGGATTGGTCACTCTGAGATTCTGTCACGTCTTTGTCCCAAAGGTTCCCAGGAAGTCTGTGTACGACCAGCTGAACCAGATCCTGATCTCTGACGAACGCCTACCAGAGAACATCATCCTCATCAACACCATGGAGTGGCAGGGACAGGTGAGTGTGTGTGTCTGAGAAATGTTATTTGAATCACTGGGAAAATACGCATTTAAAAAAAACTAAAAACATCCTGTGTGTTTACATCAACAATACAGAAAACTACAAACTTGCAGGATTTAGAAAACTCACATGAGATTAGTTTACCGGGCCGTACAAGCCGAGATGATGGCGTTAATCTGACTACATGTGTGACCAAAGAAAATTTCGCAGCGCTGCTCAACGAGGCACCTTGTGCAATCACAATCGCTGATACTGATTGACTGTGGATGGATTTACTCTGAACATGAGCTCTGAGCGATCTTCACCGGTTGACAGAGATGGATGAATGGTAGTTCAAAATATCTACACATGTTCAATTCTGGCGAGTTTCAGCACTTCAGGAAGTGTCACACTTCATTCAGACATCATTTTTCCACCCCCCAACCCTTTGGGAGTCAACATTTTTTTTCAAATCAACCAAACCCTGGAATTAGCAAGCGTATTTCGTTTGCTATTCTGGGGATTTGATGGGATTTCCGATGTGATACTTCATAGATGCATCTAAAGATCTGGTCGAAACATGACTACCGTTTTCTCTTTTTCAATGCTTAATGATTTCAGTGCATGACAATCTATTTGTGTGTACATGCACATTGACGTGTTTGTCCAGCAACGTGCTCTCAGCATCTGTTGACCCTGTGCCCCGTGTCTGTCAGTACGTGGCGGAGCTGCTCCATGAACAGGGCCAGCCCATCGTGTCCACCTGCTCCGCTGCAGATGTTCAGGCTGCCTTCAACACCATCGTGACTCGCATACAGAGATTGTGAGTCCCCTCACGCTTTCACACACACACACAGGCTGAGTAACTCAGGCATGAAAACCCTTCGTTTTGTTGTGCGTTGTCTTGACTTCGACCTCACCGTATCATGGTCTGTCTGTACATCCTGGTTCGCTGCCAGAGAATTTCCAGACACGAACACTGCTCAAGTGTTTTCTGTCTGTGAACCTTTTTTTATGTAAGAAAGTGCCCATGTTCCCATGAAAAGCTGTAGCTCAGCCTTTCTTCTCTCCCTCCTGAAACCCTCTGCTCGGCTGCCATCTCCTCAGGATATCATATCAGTGGGAGACCAGGCTGCTTCTTTTAAACCTGTTTCCTCTTACATCCGGATGAACTGTCCGCGCCCTGCACACCTGCTCCTCAGTGGAGCTGTTTTCTCCAGCTGGGACCATGTCATGTTGAGTCATACATGTCAACCATGTTTGCGTGTTTGTTGTCCTTCAAATAGAGAGTTAACAGAGCTGAGATAGCTCTTGAAGCACGACAACAAGGCTTTTTTAAACGTGAAACCTCCTGAGACCTGAGCTGGTGTTTGGTGTGCATTTTTATTCCACGTTGCTGATAGGGATGAGTACTAAAAAATTACGTATTCTAATTATAATTTAAAAAGATACATTTCATTTATATAAAAAGCCAAGTATAAAACAGTAAGTTATTAAAAATAATAACACACAATAATACTACTACATTAAATGTGTATACCACTGTAAAAGAGGCAGTGGGTAAATCTACGGTATATCTGCTACGGTATATCAGCAGCAAAGTCAAAAACAGAAAAATACTAATAATACTAATACTAAAAAATACTTGACAAAATATACTAATTTAACATGCAACACACAGTATATACAGGTAATATATACTATATATATATATTTACATGAGCATTTTAGAGAAAATAGGTGATGACTCTGATGAATTCATACAACTGTCATTTTTCGAAAACATCCCTCTCTACATTTCTCATTAGTTGAAGCTGTCTTCCTTCTTTCCGTCTCTTAACCACCGTAGCTGTAACTGCAACGCACAGACACCGCCCACAATGAAGGTGGCAGTGGCAGGTGACCAGAGTTACCTCAGCACCATCCTGAGGTTCTTCGTGGAGCAGCTGGCCAACAAGACTCCTGACTGGCTCAGTTACATCCGCTTCCTGGTCATCCCCATCGGTAGGTCCTGGGCCAATGACGCCACATGTTTGAGCACGGTCTCAGATGTGACCCCCCCCCCCCCATCCCTCTCCTGCGGTCCCGCACAGGCTCTCATCCGCTGGCGAAGTACGTGGCCTCTTTTGACAGCAAGTTCAACAACATCTTCATGGACACGGCGTGGAGGGAGCTGTTCTGCAGGACGGAGCGGCCCTCTTCTGGTAGGACGGAGTTCTGCTAACTGCGTGTCAAATGCTCAGCCAACTTGAAAGGGAAAGAAATGGGGTCAGCACGTGGGTCAGGGGCTGATGGGCTGGAAGAAGAGTTTTTCCATTTGAAAAATAGAACCAAAGCCTCGGTGCTTCAGTGTGGCGAATGTGTCTGCATCACCGCACCTTTGCGAGAAGACTTCCAGAAGGTGTTTTTTAACATTTTACAGTAGAATTAGAAGCTTTCTTGTGATCATCCTCACTCCTCTCTGTACAGGTGCATCTCATGCACAACCACAGGTTTTTCCAGGCATCATATTTAAATGTAAACGACAAGAACATTTTTCTTTTTAATTTCAATAATAGAAGAATTAAAAACACATCTCATCACTGTACCATATTTTGTCAGGTTTGAGTAATTTTGAAAATAAGCATAAATGTCAAATCTGAGATGCTTTTTAAAAAATATTTCAGTTTATGTGTGATGAATCTTAAATATATGAAACTATCACTGTTTGTATTAAAACTTCAAAAGACAAATGTTTCCTTAATATTGTAATTGTTTGAGATGCACCTGTATTTTAAAGATGATTTCAACACATAAGAACTGCTGGATCCTCCATCTTTTCCCCATAAAGTCATCTTCTCTGTTCACCTTTAGCTGTGTGTCAACACAGAGGGTGATATTTGGGGGAAAGCAATGGAAATGAATTCTTGCTCTTTCATGCATTTGTTTTGGAATTCAGAGCAGAAAGGTCAAATTAATCAGACAACCAGACAAAAATCCCTGTTCCTTCCTTAAAATGTCTTTCTTTGCTACATGTATCTTGTGTCTACACCCAATAATTACTGACGAACTCCTGGAAACACAGCGTGTGTTTCAGCTCCTGGGTGAGACATTAACCTGCTCTGTCTGTTTGCCACCTGCAGAAAACATCGACGTAGCAGGACGCGTTGTTCAGTACCTGGCTGGTGCCAACGTGTCCCATCAGTTTCCCATCTCAGAGGCCATGCTGACTTACAAACAGAAGAGGTAAAGTCTCCTTCCGTCATTTACGTTGGAACATCCTGCACGTTTGTGCGTACGTTGTTAAAGGTCTTCAGCTCTTAGCATGTTTCTGTAGGAACCATTTCTAAACTTCTATGATCGCCGTAAACGTTCCTCCATGTGAATATCAGCCAACCACCGCTCACACTGCTCCAGGGAACGCATTCAAGAGCATGAAAACGTGCAGGCACCTTCCACGGGATGCACACTGTGCTGATATTCCTCAGTCACGTCGTTTCTCTCACTCAGATTCGACTGCATGTGCATTTCAGCTTTCACAGCTGTACGACGCGTGAACGAGCCGCCGTGAGACGACAGAAGTTGTTTTGACTCCCGACAGACTGTCGGCTTGTTGCATTTCGCTTTGCAGTCGCTTTGTTTGCTCTCTGATGTCTGACCCCCCCCCTCCCCCCCCGCCCCCAACTCCCCCATCTATAACTGGCTTCCTATTGGTCAGCAGGTACTGAAACACAACACGGTTTAACACTGTCGCATCCTTCTCCTCCCCCCTTTCCCCTTTGATTTGCTTTCAAGGAAAAGAAGTTTGTATTTTGATTTTTACATCAGGTATCTAATTCTACTTGTCTTGCCTCCCTTCTGTTCTCTCACCATTTGGTTTGAGCTCCTTGCTGTGTCTAACATTTCCCTTTTCACACTCGAGACTCACTGTACCCTCACTCTGCACGCTGCCCTGACGTGTCTTTGATTTTCGTGTGACCTTGACTCTGTGTTTTTGCTGTGAAGATTTGCCTAACAACCTTTTACCAACACACACACACACACACACACACATCGTGTCTATGAAGGGGAACAAATCCTTTTTTTCCCCGTTTGTCTACCTCGTACGTTCCACCCGTACCTCTTCTTCCAGCGTTAAAGGATCGGACGTTTTTGGCACCAGTCAAACTATGTTGGCTCACGGGGTCACGAATCTCAGGAGGTGAATTTGTTGAAAACGGACCTTGTATCCTAGCGACAGGATGTAGATGTAATGAACGATTGATGGGTGGATACGAGTCGACACTAGAGCCGGCAGAGTTCCTCGATCTTGTTGTTTTCTGTGGATGTGTGTTATATTTCAAAACACCACCAGCTGCTTCAAATGTTACCACACTTGAAAAGACTAAACTATCTTGGCTCCTCCACACTAGCTCCATGGACCCCCTTCTACTTTTTAAAATAGTTTATTATGATTGAAGACAGGACCCCGTGTGTTTTGCATGAATCCTTGATGTGCTCATTCTATCAGAACAGCTCACTCAGTCAGTGTCGTCACTGTCGAATCCAAACAATCACTTGTACAGAGCAGAGAACAACAGTTCACTAGGAGACAGAGCAAGATGTGGCTTTTTATTTCCCAAATTCAATTTATTAGCCCAGTTTGTCAAGTCTGTTGACACATTTCTGTCTGGTATCTGGTCCTGGATGAAGCTGCTTTGTTCTGTTGTCAGCGGTACTGTGAGTGATGTCAGACATTAATCAAGTTCTACTCCGGTTCTGAATGTTCACTTCTTACGAATTTTTTGACAAGCTACTATCTAAAGACGAGCTAAGACATCTCTTGAGTCCAGTGTCGGGATCCAGGATTCAGGCTAAATCTCCTCCACTGCAAAAACTCCAAACCTCTTTACACTTAAAATAACCACCATCACCTGAAAACTAAATTGCTTTTAGTTAATCATTTGTTTCATTTGTTTCAAGCATTTTTTCACTTGAAATAAGCAGCAAAATGCCATAATAAGAAAAAAAAGATTTTCTACTTTTGTAAGTGAAAATTTGTTTGCAACAAGTGAAAAATATCTGAAAACAAGTTAGTGTGTTATTTCATGTGTAAAGAGATGTTTTTGACAAGAAATGAGACATTTTGATTAGAAAAAAAGACAATGATTAGTAAGATTTTGAATTCCTGCAGTGTCATGATCTTTTTGTGTCCAATAAACAAACAAACAACAAACAAACAAACCTCCCTGCCGGATGTAAACATCAACAACCAGAGTGTGGTTGTAAGGAGCGGCCCTCTCATTCATCTCATTGTAATGTCGCCCTGCCCGACGCCCCCCTCCCATACAATAACCCCATTCCACCCAAAGCCGGTCATGTGCCATTTGTGCTGCGATGGGACATGGTGCAGGCTGTGCCGACGCCATCTTCCCTCAGGACCATTGATGTTCACTGCCCCTCTGGATTGTTGCAGCCGGCTGTGGACATACTCACAGTCTCTCTGTCTGTCCCTCACAGCCCCGACGAGGACTCCTGTCAGAAGTTCGTGCCATTTATTGGGGTAAGGAGGGGTTTGTCTGCTGCTCGGCTGGTTTCCAAAAACCTCTCTCCTATTATTTAATGTTTTTTGTGCTCAAACCTTCTTGTGTTGTCTGCAGGTCGTGAAAGTTGGGATTGTGGAGCAAAGCCTCTCGACCTCTGGTAACCTCACTCACTGGGACACACACACACACACACACACACACACACACACACACGCACGCTTGCTTTGATTATTGCTGGAAGATGTGACGTACATTTAAAGTCCAGGCCAGAGATTCAGTCAGACACAGTGTCATGGGTCTGAACGGGCCCCTTTCTCCTTGTGTCTGGTCCACGTGAGAAGTTCCAGAAGATTCTACCAGTTTGGTCGCTGATAGTGGTTCAGACCGACACTAACGTTCTGACCAATCAGCTGCGAGCTGGCGACAGGTACCCACGTGGGGCGTGTCCGGGGGGACGTACCTGTGGTTTTGAGATCTGGTTCCTTCCAGTTTGTTGTTGCTTTGTATGTATATTTGAGTATTCTCCACGAGTTTTACTGTCCCCAACAGTTATTTACCACTAAAAAGAGGCGCCTCTAATATTTTTCTTCTGTTACGTAACAGCTGTTACAGCAGGTTGGTTTGTCGTGCCGTTCCACTTTACAGCACGTCGCAACGCACCCGTTGCTGTGGAGACGACAGTAGTTTACGTGAGATGGCAATGAGCGCCCGCAGCTCGGTGCCTCGTCTGACTTCAGATCAGAGGAGCCGCTCGTGTCCCACAGCGGGGGCATGTACAGTTACAGCAGCAAAGTCAAAACGTACACAGCGTATTGTTGACGAATAAGAGATCAGTAGTAAACGTTGCGTATTTTCAGGTGAATCATCAAGTACGTCTACTCATCATACGTCCTTCACTACATCAGTAAGTGAAAAGTGAAATTTCTGATTGTTCTTCCGTTTGCAGTGGACTCAGATGATGCCATGGGGGGAAACGTGAGCATCCTGTCCTCCCCTACGCCCCCGTCGGCTGGTCCGTACGGGAAGGAGATTGGAGGAACTCCTCCGCAGTCTCCCTCCGTGTCCACTGCCCTGTCTGGAGCTGGGTACGACAGCACACACACACCCCGACAAAACGTCCATCCATCTTTTTATGGACAATGTGCACTTACTGAACATCAGATTGAGCAGAAAGCTCATTTTCATCTGTAGTTGACCAAAAATGACCATTTTAACACTCCAAACACTAAAACATACAAAAACATACACAGACTTGACCGCATGCATTGCACCAAACACACAAATACCACACAAATACAGAAATAGACCTTTTCTTTTTCAGTTCTCCGTGTTCGGGCAGTGAAGTCATGGGGCTGCAGGTGGATTACTGGACGTGGCAAGGTCCCGAGAAGAAGAAAGAGGGCGAGAAGAGAGACGTGGGGCTGAAGAACACCCTGAAAAGTAACTTTCGCTCCCTTCAAGTCAGCCGTCTGCCCAGTGGGGGGGAACTCACGCCTCCACCCAGCATGGCCATGACCGTGGTCACCAAGGAGAAGAACAAGAAAGGTACAACTCAGCCAGCATCCGAGGTCCAGTCCAGACCAAAGACACCTGAAACGGGACGTTCCCACCCAGCTGAGAACGCTCGTTGTCGTTTCCGCAGCAACGGGTCATTGGCGGTACCCAGTGTCTTCCCAGAACACAACGCATATGACATGGCTGCTGTACCACGGATACGTGAACAGAACGCTTTATGGCAGGCTGACTTTTTTGTAGTAGAGCAATTTTCAGTATCAAGAACAAAACGCACAAGTCAGAGGACACGCTGAAATAAAGTCAGCTGACCAGTAGGTTGTACTTTGTGTGTATGTTTGAAGTTTGAGAGTTTTTGCGGCGTGGAAGAGTGAGGGTTTTTGCTATTCTTTGCACATTGTAAATAATAGAAGTAAACTGATATTTAGTCATTTATTTCGATGGGATGGGGGTGGGGGGGACTGGTCATTCACTCATGATTTAATGTGATGCGGTGGAGAGGGTTTCACATGTTTTTTTTTGCTTCTGAACGTGACTCAAATGGGGATTAAGAAGTGGTATTGGCGCATGTGCACTAAGATCAAAACAGATCATGTTCCAGAAGGCACACTGGGTACCGACAAACTCCTTATCATTCTTCTCTTCATATTATTCCACAGCACACGCCGTTTCTCTTTTGTTAGAGTAGCATTTCCAGCTAATGTTTTAAGCAAAGACAATTGCTCTTTTATCAGTATGTTGTCCAAAAGCTAGCATGTTTGTTAGCATGGTTTGTCACCAGCTCGCAGCTGATTGGTCAGAACGAGAGGGTAGAATCCTCTGGAAGTTCCAGTGTCTACCAGTGACGGGAGCGTTCACACCGCTGACACTGTGTCTGCAACCGTTGTGTTGGGCCTCGAATCTCTGGTCTGGACTGGACTGGATGTACAATGCTGATGTGGACACTTGAGGGTAGTTCAATGGCTCCTCTCTTCAAATCTACTACCAGGAAAATGTTCTGAATAATGGCCTCTGCCTCCTCTCAGTTATTTTTCTCAGCAAGAAGCCGAAGGAGAAAGAGCTGGACTCTAAGAGCCAAGTGATCGATGGTATCAGCAGGTTGATCTGCACAGCCAAACACCAGCACACCATGCTGAGAGGTGAGACCAGTAACCAGGCTGCACTGCCACCTGGTGGCGATGTCAGGCACCTACAGTCATGTATCCATCAGAGATGATAAGAATAGTCAGTAAATACTTCCTCTTTTGGTCCAGTCACCATTGATGGAGTGGAGTGGAATGATGTCAAGTTTTTCCAACTTGCTGCCCAGTGGCCAACACATGTCAAGCACTTCCCGGTGGGAATCTTTGGTTACACCAAACCTGTGTGACCATGGCAACCATCCACCTGCTACCGCCAGACTCTCCACTGCACTTTTCTCACCAAGAGGCAACAGAGAATTCGCCAACGGGCCCCCGGCAGTACTAGTTTTCCTGTGGAAATCTTACTGACTTCACAACCACGTGTTCAGTACACAGTTTCATGTTGTCAATTTTGATGTTTTTGATGTTGATGTTTTGGCTGTTGTTGTTTTTTTTCCCTTGTTTTTTTCTTGTTTATTTTTTTTTTACACACTACAAAAAGATTAAGTACTATTTTGTAAGATTTGTGCTACCGCCTTGGAGGTAATTTGAGGTTTTTGACAATTTGCCACATTTCGATAATGGCAGCTGTGTTTGCACTTTGTTTTTGTTAACATTTTATTATTTCTGTGAAATCCTACATTTATTGTTACTCTATGGACAATGGAGGAGTTTGATGGTGTGTTTGATGATGTGCAGTGGTGTGTGTGTGTGTGAGATTGAGGCTGTATGTCGTTGAAAGTCCGAGTATTGCGGTGGAACTAGACGGAATCCCTCTCTTCTTACTCGGCACGCGACTTTCTTAGTCGTCCCTTTACCTTCAGGAGAAGGTAAATCGTAACGCTCTGCTTGAGCTTTGAAAAGCCACGAACGCAGCGGAAACCCGGTAGGAGCTCAGTGCTCAGACGAATGTAGCCGAGGACCACGTGGAACCCTTCAGTCACATGTCGCGCTGACCATTTTGTACGAGTTTAGATTCGGATTTGACACCATGTAGAAGCAGGGTAACTCGGCTCAACCCATCCCCCCCCAAAAAAAAAAGTTTTAGCTTCACCCTGTGATTCTTGTACAAGTCATTTTACATTTGATCCATGTAACGTGGCGTCTCACACACCCAAATGACTCCACATATTCTGGATACTCCACATGTGCAGTGATGTGCCAAAGTACCAGAGCTCGACTCGGCCAAACGTCACAGTACGTTGAGCCGAAAACTCGAATAATTAACCATGTATTTGTGGTCCGTATAAGGATTACTGTATCGTCCATTTGGGGAAAGAAAAAATGAAAACAAGAAAAAAAAAAGTGCTAAATCTATCCCCACGTAACCGGGTGATTACCGTTGTGTCCTTGTAGCGTCACTGTGTGAGTCGTACCGAACCTCGAACGCACTGATGGGTTTGCTCATTTCCAGTGACAGTGAAACTCCAAAAGGGAAATGAGTCGGTCCGACCTGCTTTAAGAGCGAGTCCCGTTCGGTGTGTGGAGTCCTGCCTGATGTCCGAGTCACTGCCTCTGTGTGTCTGTGTTGGTGTGCTACTTGTTTGATGGTACTCCCTGAATAGTGTTCACGTGAAACTTTTGCAATAGGAAACCTTGGGACAAAGGGCCTTCTGTATGAGTCTGTTGTTGCTTTTTTTGTAAAGTGAAGACGTACAAGCTTTGATAGGCTGGCTTTTTTTAGTATTGTATAGAATTATATACAAGATGTATTATTGTGAAATGCACCCCCTGCCGTACCCCCCCTCCACACACACACACACACACACTGAATTGAAAGCACAAATAGCTTCATTTTGTGACAAAAATGCCAAATATATTTCCAACAGCTATGAAGTTGACTAATGTAATGCAACACTATTAATTCCTCCTACATTTCCCTTTCTAATGCACTTTTCCGTGGTTTGGTTAGAACTCAGATTGGGACTGTTTGGTTTTGAGGTGCAGTGTTGGATGTTTTTGAAATGAATTTTTGGAACCACTACCTATGGACAAGACCCCCTGCCCCCAATTTCCACTCCACCCCTGAATCCGTTATTCTCCAGCTGCCACCGTACACGTCTGCCTGTGACTCTGCAGTCACGTCGTGTCGTCCCCTTGCGTTGTAAACGGGGTCACTGTCTTCTCTCGGCTGGGAGACACGACTGCTCCCTTCTGTAGTCATTCACGCCAGTCGTGAAGTGTTCGCCAGCCTTGACTCATTTGAGGGAATTAGTCATGTGAGTTTCGAAAATACTGAACGGGCATAACGTCAAGAGTATTTCAATGTATTTGACCTCAAGTTTTATTTTTTTTGCCCTGATCCTAGAGGTAGCAAGGGGGGTGTTTTACAAGGCTAGATCAATGAGCGGCCATGCTCTCACTGTCAGCGCCATCTAGTGTTGAGCACCGAGGAGAAACGAACCGCACTGTCTGTGTAGCTTTCACAAGACGCCGTCTCACTGCTCCTGTCCTTTGAAATGCCACCCCGTGTCTTTGCACAAAACCTATTTTAAATGACATGACAGTATTTTTAAATTTACCACTAAAAATATGGGTTACTCTGCATGTTTTACTATAGATGTAAATATGTTTTGGATTTTTATATTGTTTTGTTTCTTTCCATGCTCTCACAAGCAATTGTGTTTAATAAAAATTTTTAATCTTCTGTACAAAAAGCGTGCGTTCATATTTGAATGATCAGTTTATTGACCTGACAAACACAAAACGAATACCAAGCAGTAAAGTCCACACCGCTGCTGTGTTATTTCGCTGAAATTGACGGGAGGTTGACGTAATTCTTCATCGGAGGCAGAGGTTTAATCTTCCGTCCGGCCCAGCCTCCCTTCCTCTGCCACAAGCCACTCGAAGGGCGAACGCCAAACCAGCGGTTGCGACCGGCCTTCCCGATGATCTGTTTGTTATGGTCGACGTTGGACACGCGACCGATGGTCACTATGCAGTTCTCCAACACCTGAGCACGTGGAGATGACAACGGTCGGTTCACAGACTTGAGAGCTGCTGTGTCAGGAGCTGTGTGTGTGTGCGCGTGCAGGTAAACTCACCTGAACCTGCTGCTTAGAAGGAAGCTGAACGATGGCGGTTCCATTGACTTTACGCAGTAAAACGCCACTTGTACCTAAAACCAAAACACCAACTTAAACTATGAACGGAAGAGTCGGATGCACGTTGACTGATGTAAATGTACCAACTCAAAGCCAGATTTACAGATTTAAATAAACCACCTGCAGCGCGAATGTACTCGGATCCCTTCCCAGGCTGAATCTCCAGGTTGTTCACCAGAGTCCCCACAGGAAGCGCTCCCAGAGGGTATGCGTCGCCTTCGTTGGCGGAGACTGCACGGTAAAACAACTCTAAGTTATGTAGCTTATGACAATAAACCACTGCCTGCTTCTCTTACCTGCCATCCGTCCAATCACCCCAGAGGTTTTAATAATGTCTCCAACCTCCATGTTCTCTGTAGCAATGATCCAGCGCTTTCTGTTGCCTCCTGCTACCAGAGCAATGTCAGCAGACCTGTATGGACAAAACAAACAGATGGTGAGAGTAAAACAGGTGTAATTTATCTTTATTTGACACATTACTCTGTGCTGGGGCAGATTCTACCTGCATGGGTCATATCGCACTTGAACGACCTTCTCATCAAAGGGCTGGTCCTCTTTACCGGACTCGTAGCGCAGTCGCTGGAAGTCTATCCACCGATATTTTCGTTTATGACCACCACCGATACCATGTGTCCGTATTTTTCCTGAATCGTGGAATAAATATAAGTAAATACCGGTATAAATACCACAGCTGTCAAATCATCAACTTCAACCTCACACACACCTGTGTAATCTCTGCCTCCAGTCTTCTTCATCCCTATCGGCCTGACCGTGTACTTCTCCCTCTGCTTCCACAGAGATCTGTTCTGCTCCAGAAAGGCTGTGGTGAGGAAACCTCTGCATGGTCCTGTCGTGGCGGTCTGTGGCAAACACGTCTGCGTCAACAGCTTCGTCTGTGTCACTGCCTGTAAACACAAACACACACACACAACTTGTTTGCTACTCGCCACCTGTGGGTCCCCAGAGGATCTTTCAGCCGGTGATTACCTGTGATGTCAGCAGACCAGGCTGGGACACAGTCAGGGAACGCAGGGCCCGAGTCAAACTACACACCGACATGACGCCACCTGCCGGGCAGATGCTGCGAACAACTGTACGCTTTGGGCTCCGTTACCTGTCCGCGGGACAGACGTTTAAAACGGTTTAGTACAGCGTCTCCTGCTTTTGAAAGCCAGACCGATATTGTCAACAGACCGTCATTGGTTCAAACAAACTACCATACCTCACGCTTGTACTGACCTTTCTTACCTTCACCTTAACTTCTGGTTAACCTTCGTGGTATGACAACATGGGCTAACGCTAGCTTAGCCGCTACTAACATACGCAACTGAATAGACAGAAGACATTCATGATTTAATAAAAACAAAATGACTTATCTTTGCCTCGTACATGGAAGCCTGTTCGATATAGTTTTAATTTAAAACCAACCTTTTCTATCTATATTAACTCATACCAAGTTTCTCACCGGCGTCCTTCGCAAAGCCTGTGTGCGACGTCGCGCACGGATGACGTAATACGTCAGGACCACATTTATATTATAATTCTATAGTTTAGTAAGAGCAGCATATTTCCAATAGACAAACCGCCGGACAAAAATAAACATCATCTTGTTGCCGTTGGAACGGAGTAGAGTGGAGATGGATGATGGATCTACAGGAGGTGAACTACAGACAACGGAAAGAAATGTGATTTTATAGGAAACTTTAGCCACCAGGTGTCAGTATGTTCACATTTCTTTAGCTGCTAAAGAGTTTTGATTTAAATGTTGTGACTTTCGCTATTACAACGAATGTCAGCGTTATACGGTTATACTGTGTGCACAACGTCAATTACACGTATTACTTTCATCAACGTCGTTTACAAGTTTAGATAACAAAACAAAGTATGACGTCATAGCCGCAGGGGCTGACGGGAGAACGTTGCGGTTTTGCTGGAGACATTTTGGATTTAAAGGGGCTGAGCTAGCCGTCAGTCCTAGCTCTCGGTAAGCTGTAGTTCTCTTTTCACTCACGTTTACTGTGCTTTTAATATCACCGCGACTGCATATTTACACACTAATAACCTACTGTTTCGTGACCATCTATATTGAACTCGGTTGTTTAGAACAAAACCAGTGACAAATAGGGAGTGGTGATGCGATCTAGTTAGCTGATGCTAACACGTAGCTAGTCGTTGATGGTGAAGTCATGTCCCTTTTGATGTGTTCAAAACATGTCAAATGTCAAAACGAGCCTTACGTGTGAATAACGGCAGTGTTGTTAAAGTCATGTGCGTGTATCTTCGCGTAGAAAATACAACAGCGTTTGAAGGCGGTGGAAGAAGTGGTGAAATGCGGTATTATTGTTCATCAGGGAGCCGCGAGCGAGAGCTTCGTCATGAACAGCGAAACTCGGCGTTGGGAGTTATTTGAACGTTTTGTCCAAAGCAACGAGATAATACGCGTGAATGATACACACAGTTTGGACAAAGATTTGTTGTTTCATACCGCGAAGGCGGTTGGAAAGTCGAAAGCATGTTTTCTCTGCTGAAGTAAACATTTTTAAACATTTACCAAAGCGGTTAAGTAACCGCAAGACGATGTTGCAGCGAGGGGAGTTGGATTTTCTAAAGGAAACTGAAGTTCACAACAACACGTTCATGTTTTTCTGCATTGCAATCACCAGTGATCGATGGCTGTGATCAGTTGGTGTCTCCCCTGGGTGTCCTGAAGGCGGACCACACCCTCCGTAGACCACCTCCTCTTTGTGTCTGGTGGTGATGGAGGCAGGGTGGTGTGTGTGTGGGGTGTGTGTGGATGAACTGGTGCGTTGGTGGCACACTTCATTGGAAACCATTCTCTGGGGACACTTGTCCACTTGCTTACGTCTGCTCTGGCTGTAGTGTCCTGTTTTTTCCCTCCTATGACAGTACTTCATTATTCCAGAACCGATGTCAACCACACCCTTCTAAAATGGTAGTATGCCGAGACAGAGCTGTGCTGCTATATTTGCTCGTTGAGGCCTGTTGATGCAGCTGTAATTCAGATTCACAGACCTGCTGTGTGTAAGTTGACAATACTCGGTGAACAATGAAGCCAATGACTTTGTGAAGATATCAGTGATAGTAGGGAGAGATGTGAGATTGAAAGATGAGGACGATGAGAGCAAATGGATATGCAATCTAAGGTTTGAGGCCTTTGAACATGGGAACTAAATAGTTTTCCTCCGCATGGGCAAACATTAACTGAAAAATGTTCCGAAGGATATAAACCAGCCAACACAGTTCAACATGGTGTCTCTGAAAAGAAAAATGTGTCATCCATAAACAGACCTCGAGGAGCTGTGATCGCTGCAGTGGTGTGACCTTTGATCATCCTGCAAGCGTTAGTCAATCTTAAACTCATTGCCTGACTCACTTATGGTTTGTCAGCGTCTACTTTACATTTTCCATTAAGACCGTCAGCCTTAAAATCTCTACATTAGATAACGGTCGTTACTGAGCGCATAGTATCTCGTGTGTATTTTGGATGAGTTGTAGTTTAACGTCAATGCAGCGTTCTTGAGTGTCTGTCTGAATCAACATCCAGTGAACATTGGTCAAGGCCGACATGTTGCTGCTTTGCCAATATCTGTGTGTCTCCGCGTTTGAGGCTATTAATGTGCTAATGTTTCCATTGTGTCTCATCTCGCTCGTGTCTCGTGTATAGAAGCAGACTAGCTCAGGATGACCGCCCCCTCCCCCATCTGACCGCTGTGGGCGGGGCCGTCTCTTGACGTGCACCCTGAGCTGATGTTGGTTGTGGCGGAGCAGTGGGAAGGTCACCATCATCCTACGAGCAGCTCCAGCCCTTCTCTCTCCTCCTGTATCACATATCGATTTCACCTTTGACTTACTTCATGTTCATCTATCTCCGTTTTACACAGAAGGTTTCCTTTTTCATTTCCGGAATAATCTCGTGGGATAGCACAGCAATTTTCTAATGCACTTTGCATATGGTGCCATCGCTGGGGGACGAGTCTGAATTTCATCAGCGTATCTCCATGCCAAAGTGTCCGCTAAAACCAAGGTTAGTTTTCTGATAGAACAAGCGACAGCAGCTAAAATCATTCTCAGGAGGAATGATTGAACAGGTAACAACTGTTGGTGCTGCGTTTTGTTTTACACGTGAAGCTTTGTGGCTGACTGCAGAGGATTCAAAGTAAACGTTGAAGATTAAATCAAGGACAGAAAAACAACAGCCCTGGTTGACTTGATCTCACTCAGTCTGAGACTGGGGAAATATTAACTTCATTGATCTGAAGAAATCGTTTGCTTTGTTCTCTGTTTATTTTTACAAGCCGAAGCACTTGACTGCCATGATGAAAGGTCATAATGTGACGGGGATGTTCAGCTCATCAGGCCTTTCATCCACGTAGGAGTTAAACTGCAGAGACTGTTCTCAGCAAGATGTCTGATCTGTGAATATGCTTTGTCTGTCAAAGGAACCCTTTCAGATCGGAGAGCATTTATACTCTTTTTGATCAGAGAAATCCACTGTCCGCTTCCTTTTTTTCCCTATTTCTCTACAAATGATTTCAAACATTTATTCTGTGGTTGTTGAACAGGCTTCTCATGTAAAGTCATAACATGTTTTTGACTTTGTGTTGTGTTTCTTTCTATTTCTCTTTCAAAACATGTTCGTACTTGCTCTCAGAGTAACTTTACTCTTCATTCCCTGGTGGACTGACTGTGTGGTGATCTGGCAGCTCTGTTTTCAACATGTAACAGGTTAAAGAAGCCGCTCTGCTTCGCCCTGCGCTATGATGGCGTGTCCCTCTAGCATAAGAATAAATCAGTTGAAAGCTTTCCAGTCTTGAATTCTTCAGTGGATTTAATCAAACATGTCAGCTGCAGAGCTGCAGGATGAAGCTTTATGTTGAAAGAACATACGGCTTTAACAATATGTTGAATTTAATTCTCCCGTTTTTTTGTTGTTTTGTTTTGTTCGTTTTCTTTCTGGTCATCCAACACATTTGATACCTATCAGAACCTCATCCTTGACTGTAATTTGTGTTGCTGGTCTCCTAATATTCTAATAGCTTCTCATTTGGAAGGAATCATTGTTAGACTGTTTTCTACTCCATTATTATATATAAGGATGTTGTAAACATTCACAGGTTAGTCTGTACTGACAGTAAATTAATCCCTATGACAGGCCTCAGTTGTGATTACATGATGTGATGTGAACATCATGGAGAACATCCTGATTGGTGGTTATGACAGACTGCAACAGCTCTGGTGAAGCTGACAGCGGTGAAGCTCAGTTTTCATGTTCATCTGAGTGATATTAGCTTTTCAAAGTGCTTTAACATTGTAATCGGGTGTGGAGGGGGGAGTTATTACTGGCCCACACACAAAGAATGCAAATATATTTCCATACATTACGTGTATGTGTGGCGCCGGCTGTAGGATGATGTCATTATCACATCTGTTGCCATCCAGACAGAAAATGAGCAGTTGTTTTGGCCGTTTTGAGCTTTGCATTTTATAAATACTCAGCATTTATTAGAGCAGGAAAACGCTGCGACGCACGCAGCAAAGCTGGGAGTGGCTCACTAATGGCGTAGTGTAGTTTCTGGAGGCAGATGGCTCTCAGCTTGTGTGTATGATCGCAAGCCCCTTTGTCTTTAACCCTTCATCCTCCTGACTGCTGCTAAGATACAGAATGTACTTGCTGACGACTGCCTGGATCCCAGTCAGAGGCAGGGCTGCTACATTTGGACCATGTGGCGTCGTGAGTCATAGAATGTCATCAGGCGGTTTGAGGAAAACTGGAAATGTTCACACACACAATCTCTTTAAATTCCATCATACTCTCTGTTTGCATTTCGTGCTGGCGCGAGGGGGCATACACACTGCAGCATTTATGTGCCCTCTGCTTTACTGCAATATGAAGCTGAACTCCCGGACTGGACTTATTTATAAAAACCCAAAGTGCTGTCCAACACACGCTACAGCTACTCTACCAGAGCTTACTTGCTTGTGTTTAAACTTTGTTTTATCCAAAAAATTACATAATATCTACATCTGTCTGATTGCGTAGCTAAAAGAAAAGCTGACTTCATGGTTCATAAATCAGGAACCATCTCTTCTGAGGTGATTTAGCATAAATAAAAGAGATTTGAGATGTTTCAGAGTATGAAAGCTCATTTGAAAATAAATGCTTTCAGTATTTACACCTTAATGAAATGTCCTGTCCACACACATCCTTAGCCTAATAGCATAATTGCCTAGGCAACTATGCAGCAACTATGTAGCATGGGCAGCTATGCTATTAGGCTAATGATATAGTATTACATTAAAATATACTATCAGGTAACTCAATCTGTTCCTATTTTCACTTGTTAACGGTAGGTTTCCCTGAGCTCCATAAAAGATGTCCACCATGGTGTATCCACGGGAAGAGAAGCTGGAGAAGCTCTCTCAGGAGGAAATCATCTCCAATACCAAGCTGGTGATCCAGGGCCTGGAGGCGCTGAAGAATGAGCACAACTCCATCCTCCACAGCCTCCTGGAGACCATCAAGTGCCTAAAGAAGGATGAGGAAGCCAACCTGGTGCATGAGAAGTCCAACCTGCTGCGCAAGTCGGTGGAGATGATCGAGCTGGGTCTGGGAGAAGCACAGGTGAGATCAGGATCAAGTGTTTTTTACTCCAAGGAGTCCCAATTCTGATGAATTGGCTGTGTGTTTTATTCAATTTCTTCATCGTGGTCGTTTCTGCTTCCTCATTCTATACCCGGCTCTGACTGATGATCATGATTCACTCGCAGTCCGCCCCAGCGTGTACCGTCTGTTTCTACCTTCTCCTCGTGGCAGCCTGTCTTTTAGTGAACGCCTTTGCTCCTCCATGTCGCCTCGGCCCTAGGTGATGATGGCCCTGTCCAACCACCTGAACGCCGTGGAGTCAGAGAAGCAAAAGCTGCGCGCCCAGGTGAGGAGGCTCTGCCAGGAGAACCAGTGGCTGCGAGACGAGCTGGCCAACACCCAACAGAAGCTGCAGAAGAGCGAGCAGAACGTGGCCCAGCTGGAGGAAGAGAAGAAACACCTGGAGTTCATGAACCAGCTGAAGAAATACGATGAAGACGTCTCACCCACTGTAAGTATCTGCACTCACCTCGCACGTTACAGAAAGCACGTGTGGATGATGAGATGACTGGATTGGATATTGGATATATATTTCTGATCAAAATGCCTTCTTTCTAGTTTAAGACACATCACTGACAATCTTCACATGTTTCAATCAAATTTTCACTTAAGGTAGAAAAATCCTTTCATTTTAGTGTCAAGTTTTTTTTTTTAATTTTAAGTGTCAAGATATTTTTGTGTTTGCAGTGTTTATGTTGTGCAGTGTTCAGACTTTGTCCAAGTTTACGTGGAATTGAGTCTCAGCAATGACATTTGAAGGTGGTGGCATCAACTCCATCAACAACCGATAGAGATGAGTCACCATGTGACCTTATCTGTCCAATCGAATCTGCTGATGAATATGGAATCCTGCTTCGCTTAGAATCAAGGAGCTGAGGATCTGGAGTGTAATTTTAATCTATTGTTGTTGAATATATACACCTTTTGAGTTCGTCAGTCAGTTTCAAAACGTCTGTTATGGAATCGCAGCGGTGTGCCGATGTTTCTCGATGTTTGTGTGTTGGTCTTACTGTACGTTTGTATCTCCTCAGCAGGAGGAGAAGGACAGAGAAACACCGAAGGACTCCCTGGACGACCTTTTCCCCAATGACGAGGAGGAGCACGGCCAAGGAAGTACGTGAAACTGTTCAGCAGCACTGACTCAGTGGGTGCAGGTGTTTGCTTCTGTACGGCGACATGTATCATGTGGTTTGTGTACTTTTATCCGCCTCCTCAAAGTCATTCAATTCAAAGGCCCAATTGAATTATTCCTATAATCCAAATCTAAATCTACAGCGTTAGCTAGTGATCTCATTAGGTCCTTATTTCTCAGTCAAGTTGACCTTTGCCCCCCAACAGTGCAACACCAACACAACAGTGCAGCGGTGGCTGCAGCCCAGCAGGGCGGCTACGAGATCCCAGCTCGTCTGAGAACCCTGCACAACCTGGTGATCCAGTACGCCTCCCAGGGCAGGTACGAGGTCGCCGTGCCTCTCTGCAAGCAAGCTCTGGAGGACCTGGAGAAAACCTCTGGGCATGACCATCCTGATGTGGCCACCATGCTGAACATCCTGGCCCTGGTCTACAGGTCAGAAAAGGCCACCAGCAGGTTCTGGTTACTAGACTTGGTCAGTGCTGCGTCACCCTACATAGTCCCCCGTCTCCCTCTTCATCCTGCAGAGATCAGAACAAATACAAAGAGGCTGCCCATCTTCTGAACGACGCCTTGTCCATCCGGGAGAAAACCCTGGGCAAGGACCACCCTGCCGTAAGCCTCTGTCACCGTCGTCATAGCACCCGTAACTCCACGTCGACACGTCCATGTTTAGATAGCACATTTTTATTTCACTTTTATTTCATCTCCAGTCCAGCCCGGCTGCCGGCATCCGGTGCTTTATTTTGAAAATCGATCAACTTCCCTATCCTGTCTTTAACTTCAACATGGAGGAACGAAAACACTGAAATGACACCGTGGTCTGATGGATCGGAGAAACGTACTGACTGTCAGTGTAGAGAATTCTCACACTGTGTTTCTTCTGCTCTCTCACGGTCGCTGTGTGCGGTGTCCAGGTTGCAGCGACGCTCAACAACTTGGCCGTGCTGTACGGGAAAAGGGGGAAATACAAGGAAGCTGAGCCTCTGTGCAAGCGGGCTCTGGAGATCAGAGAGAAGGTAGGACACGTCCCTGGACTGAACCGCTGCACTGCTATCTAGGCCTCACCTCAGGGCGGAAAGCAGCGAACAATTAGCTCACTGAGTAACATAATTAGCATCTCCAAAATGTCACTTAGAGCTACAGTAACACCAGCGACTATAAAAGGAGAGAAGCACAATCTTGAATTGCCTTTGTGATCTCCACTGAGGGACATGTCTGTGTCGGAGGGGAATTGGAGGGTTTAATGGAGTTCAGAGCTTGAAAGTGGATAGCGAGCGACGGGGCAGACAGGACAAATCAACTGAGCTCAGCAGCATCCAGCCAGCCTCTGTTTGCCGTCCTCATCCTCCATCAGCCAGCCAAGTCGAAGGCACCACATTAAGCCATTTTCACATGCTTGTATGATTTGCATCAGGTGCTGGGGAAGGACCATCCGGATGTGGCTAAACAACTGAACAACCTGGCTCTGCTGTGCCAGAACCAGGGCAAGTACGAGGAGGTGGAGTACTACTACTGCCGTGCCCTGGAGATCTACGAGTGCAGGCTGGGCCCAGATGACCCGAATGTGGCCAAGACCAAGAACAACCTGGTGAGAGACATCAGACACCACGACCACGTCGTCTTCTTTCTATTTTGAAACTCATTCGTAGATAGTCATCGGCGGCAGGTTCAGGAGGGACGTGTACCCACTTTTCATTGTAGGATTTTAGGGTTGTTAAAAAGATGAAACTAGCAAATGGATTTAGATGAATTAACAGCGGTAGCCATGATTCTGATGGTCGTGTACTGATTACAAAAAACTCTGAACAGTGGGATCTGTCATTTGTCATCAACCTCTGCGGGGGTGTTTGACTAGAACAAAGCCTCTATTGGAAATCTCTCTAGGTTTAGTTCTATACAAGAAGCACCCTTTGTTGTTGTTGTTACAGTTAATCATTGTTGACACTTTTTGTTTTCGCTCACTCGTCTGTCGGCTACATGCGGCTGTTCCAGACCTTTCTGTTTCCGTCCCGTCTCTGCTGATTAGTTCATGGAGACAGAACGAGCGTGTCGGCGCTGCTCTATCATGTTTCCTGAGTCGCTGTCTACAGGTGCAGGACGACTAAAATCTGCTGTCTCGTGAGACCCGCAGTGAGTTGATAGGCTCGTTTGATCCTCCTGTGAAATGTACATCTACTCTCTCCTCTGCAGGCGTCCTGCTACCTCAAACAGGGGAAATACAAGGAGGCTGAGATTCTGTACAAAGAAATTCTGACTCGTGCACATGAGAAGGAGTTTGGATCCGTTGACGGTAAGGGCGCACAGCTCACACATTCACTCTAACGGTGGCGCAACGGTGGTGGGTTACCAAAATGACTGTTTCCGGTCCTCCACTACTGTCTCATCCTCCACCTACTGTTTGTCTCACACCAGTGAACAGAGTCAGTGATGGACAGATGGTTAAAAAGTGGACGATGTTCTAAACAGTGTGCCAGCCTCCCCCCCGTTCAGAGGACTCAAAGATCCTTTACTGAAAACCTTTGAAAGAATAAAGAGTTTCCCTCTCTGAAAGATGAACTCTTGCAGTTTTTCTTCTTTCTCAGCTCAAGGGAACTGTAGGTGTGCATCCTCCAGAGATTAGAGGGCCGTCTGTGAAAAAGTAGTGAAAGTGTCAGTGCAGATTTGACACTTTGAAAATGACAGCTTTGCTTTTCATGTGTCCCCTACGAGTGCACAGATGTTTTTTTTGAACGTGTGCTGGGGGATAAGGGAAAGGAGCAATATTCCAATTTATTCCATCTGAGCTGTGTATGTGTTTGGTGTGGTTGCTTTAAATAAAACATGAATGTAGATAAAACATCCGTTATCCATTAGTATGAGTTTCACTTCCTCAGGTTGATTTATACTGTCAAGTTTTACTGTTTCTGTATATATATGTATGCTAAAGGACAAACAATCTACATTAAATTTGCAGATTTTGCGACGATTCTTCCTTTCATACTGATTTTAGATCGACTCATACTGTTTTACTAACAAGTTACGTTTAAAAAAAAAAAAAAAAAAATGTTAGACAATACGCCGAGCTGAGGTTGTTCTCCACGGATTCAGTGAAACCTCGAGAGCAGTAGAGCTGTTTCCCACTTGTGTCTTCAGCGCTCCTCTCCTGTTTGTCTGCAGCTGAAAACAAACCCATCTGGATGCACGCCGAGGAGCGCGAGGAGATGAGCAAGGTGAGTGGTCGAATGAAACATGTGGAGGGCGACGTGTCACGTTACGTCCTGCAGAGTGAAGCCCAGACGTGCACCTACAGTATTCAAGCCCAGTAGGCAGATTATGATTATATGTAAACACAAGAAAAATGCTGCTCAGCCGGTTTGACCTTCACCCCCACTCCTCTTCCTGTTCTTTGTTTACTTCCAGGGTAAGCACAGAGACAACACGCCCTATGGAGAGTACGGCGGCTGGTACAAGGCCTGTAAAGTCAACAGGTGAGCAAAGTCCGTCAATCCGAGTATGAAGCCTGCATTACTTTTTTTTTTATTTTATTCTTATATTATCTGCTCAGACCAAACTGCTCTTTCTAATCTGCTGACTCGTGCTCGTCTCTGGTGCAGCCCGACGGTGAACACCACTCTGAGGAACCTGGGCGCTCTGTACCGCCGACAGGGCAAGCTGGAGGCAGCTGAGACCCTGGAGGAGTGCGCCGTGAGGTCTCGCAAGCAGGTCCGCCGCATTCCCATACTCAAACGCTGTCAGAATGCTGATAACACGTCAGTTCGGATATGTCGAGTCAATCTCATGCTGTTTCTTTCCCTCTCTCTACAATGCTTTGGATCCAGAGCAACACAGTAAGTGGTTTGTCTGTACTTGATGAGCCTCCACCGTCCTCTAACATCACTCCTCACATCACCACCAGTAAAACTCAGTGTGCTTGTGGTGCCACTGTGACTTCCATTCTATTAACACACACAGGTCACTTAATGTTCCCATTGAACCGCTCACTCACCCACTTAGGCTAGCGAGCGTTGCCTAGCGGTGTCTTGTCAGATGATGACACCTTTGTCTGTGTGTCGTCCCCATCAGGGCATTGACCCCATCCACCAGACCCGTGTGGTGGAGATCCTGAAGGACACGGATGGGGACAGGCGGAGGAGCAGGGACAGCCTGGCCAGCGTTAAGTATGAGAGCGGCTCTGAGACCGGCGAGGAAGTGAGTATGGGCGTGGAGTGGAACGGGGTGAGTACAAATCCACTTCAGCTGAGTCATAAGAACCAGTATGTCACAGAGGGCGTGGACTGGCACAGAACGTACCAGAACAGACTTCACCACCAGTAACCAGAGAGAGGGAGCGTGTCGATTCCAAAGCTGAGTCGACGATAGGAGTGTCTTCCACTTGCTGTCCGAGTTGTTTTCCAAGCTGCAGAGAGGAAGTTGGTAAATGGAACACCCTGATAACCAGGGAACTCCAACACCGACATCGGTGCTCCTCATATGACCGGTATGTCAGCGTGCAGTACCAGCTGTCAGCTGTGTTTTTGTTCAGTTCAGTGACTCGTACGCACAGAACTGTTTGTTGTTTTGGGGCGCTTGTATGTGGAATTACATGGAACGTGTCGTTTCTGCAACTGTAAAGCTCAGTTTATTCTTCTGCGTCAAATCGACAGCGTAGCTTGACGTACACCTCTCCAGAAATGTTACTATGAGTCGTGGCTACATTGGACTGTTTGCGTCACGCGAAGTAAACAGTCCAACCGGAGAAAGTGAACAGACATTGATGCAGATCGTGTCGGAGTTTCTGCGGTAACCATATCCGCTCACTTTCAGTCACTATAGCTTGAAGTAAACAAAAAAACAGAAAAAAACAAACCCAACGGGAAGATTCAACGCGGTGGTTCTCAGACAGACTTATACAGGTAACACAGTAAACGCTCACGATGACGTAGGGTCAGTTCAACACAGCGGCATCAATTGGGCTTAAAGAGCGAGTGCAACTTTTCCGACCTGCTGTGTTGGCACAAAACAAACAACTCACTGCAAAGTACCAGCTCAAGACATCCGCAGCAAGTGGAACACACTGTGACGCTGCTCCAGTCAGGCAGGAAGCTCTCAATAAATTCCAAATGACGAGTGCATTAGTGTATAAAAAGTACCAGATGAATTCATCAGTTGAGTCCTCTCTGTCCTCTGTGTCTGGACCAGTCCATGGCTTCTCTGTAGATGTGCCTCCTTCCCTGGAGGGTTTTACCTTTGCCAAATGTGAAGCTGATTGAGTGTCTTGGCATGCTGACACGTCCTGTCTGTCAGCATCTATGTTTGCTGGATGTTTCGTTCTGTGGTCCAAGTGTCTCGTTTTAATGAGCGCTTGTTTCGCCGGCTTTTGCTTCAATGCAAGTGGAGCAGCAGCAACAACAAAAAAGGCACAGGCTCAGACAGCCTGGCAAGATATTAGACATTCATTTGCTCAGGCAGGATTCACGGAGACACAGCCCACCTACCGGTATGTCCTCATTAGAACGAGTCATGGTTTGAACGTACAGCAGCTGACTCCCAGTATAAACTGGGCGGATAAATGTTCTCCCTGCTGATTTATTGCCTCATTATTTCATCCACTGTGGCTGTGTTTCACCCTAACCGGCCGATCTAGTGTCATTTCACTGCAGAGTACTGTCACTTTTTTTTGCATTGAGGCTGTAGCTAGGGCTTCCATTCAGTGGTGTTAGTTTCTTATAGCCAAATCAGTCCTGTCTGAGCCTGTGCCTCCTAACGCTGCGTAGCCTCACCCCTCACCGCTCCCACCCGGTCCAAACATGCATGCAGCGATTGCATCACTCTTCCACACGCACACTAACGCACACATGTCTGCTGCATATTCACAAAGGTCACTTTGGTCAGTGAGTCACATCAAACCAGATGTTCGGGCTCCTTATTTGCCAGCTTTTGTTGGTGTTGTGCTGTTTGTTCGAACGAATCTTTTGGGTGAACAAGCTGTACTGAATCACTGACTGAGAAGATTCGTTCATTTCACCGTTCAGCTGAGTGCGTCAGTAAACTCCTACGGGTGAATCTGATTCGTTGGTTTGACACAAATCACTGGCTAACAACGAAACGTACACGGGAACAGTCATGCTGCCAGCTTGGCGACTTTGTCGTTATATTTATCCGGTATTCCGACTGCAAACGACTTATCCTGGTGTTGTTGGAGACTGAGGTGAAAACACGTATTCTTCTCCGGTTCCTGTACTCCAGCAGCGGGTGCTGCTATGAGCTGCTCATCAGCTCCCATCAGTCCCAGCTGCTGCGTTCACAGACGTACGGATTCTCTGTGGATGGATTTACACTCTGAACGTGACCCCTGAGCCATTTTCTGTAGCTCAGTTAAACATATGTTAAACATACGTTCAAATCGGTTCATCGGTCATTCAGTGACGACATTTCCAAAATGTGAAACGATCGAGATATATATATGTAGCATCGCCATTCACCTCCAGAATATGGAGCTCTGACATTGAGTCCATATCGCCCTACGCTCAAGTTCTCCAAACGAGCTCGCTGCAGCTAACGAGCCTGGATCCGTCTGAGTGGACACCGGTCTGTGTTCCGGCACGCAGACGGCCGCTGCCGGGTGGCCCCCCCTCCCCGCCCCCGTGTTTGTTTCTAAGAGTAAATCACCACATAACGTGAGACTGTGATTACATTCGCATCCATCCATCCATCCATCCATCCATCTGCAGAGCTGCTACATATTTTGGCGTAACCAGAGATTAATCCAATCCAATGTAACATCTGCTTCTGTGTCAGTATTTAATGAGACATGATGGTCACCTGTAGCTCCTCCAGTCACGTCTTCCCTCTGCTCTCTGGATGTCACTGAGGTTCAGACAGTGGCTTTAGGAGCTTTTAGGATTCAAATGAGTGGGAGTATGAATCCGTTTGTGTCCACACGTCCCAGAGAGGACCAGACACTGAAACCATGGTCGTGTCATTTACCGGTAACAAGCATGTGGGTGAGATGCATGATCTGACTTGTACGTGTGTGTGTGTGTGTGTGTGTGTGTGTAACGTGCTTTTTGCTGTCAGCTAGAGTCCGTGACAAGCTGCCTGTCCGTTTGCACGCTCTCCACATTTCCTCCCCGGCCTTTTTCTCTGCGTCACTAACCCTGTTCATCACTCTTGCCATGACAACCAATCAGCCTGTCAATAAAATTTCCCTTTCTTCACTCAGTGGATTGTACTCTCTCTCTTGACTTCTCGTTCCGTTCAATACGCTCGGGTGGGTTGGTGTTTAGTGACACAATAAGTAGGCGAGATGTGGAGTTAATGAGTAGAAGGAATTTTCATGCAGCAGTTCTTTCTGTAGGGAAATAAATCCTGCAGAGCTTGATGCACCCTGTCTGTGGAGATATCTAGCCTGCTGTCACTGCTTCTCGTCTGTGCTGACACCTGGGGGTGTCCCACTCTTTGCAGTGCGCAGTCACTGGCTGGGTGCAGTGTGCCAGGTTCAGGAGAGGAAAGGAAAAGAGCTGAGTCACAGTGAAACTTGCCGCATCACCGATCTACAGCACAGCTCCAAAAACAGGGTATCTGCAGAAAAGATCCTCAGTGAATCCAAATTAATAACAAATCACATGCAACAACAGAACATCACCGAATTCAAATAGTTATTTATTTGATTTAAAATGATTTTATCTTATCTCTTTATTTTATTTATTCACATGGATTTTACACATGTAAAAGAGACCACATACAGAACGCATGAAATGTCTAATTCAAATCAGTATATTTATTAATTGTATTTATTACGACTTAAATCACAGCACATGTAAAAGAGATCACATACAAAAAGTAACAATATTTTATTTTATTAAATACTTGTATTTAATGCCGTGTCAGTGCGCTATGATTTACAACATCACCTCTCATCAGACAAATGTGGATTTGCTCTGCCGTGGAAAAGCCTTTGGAAAACACATTGACCTGAAATGAGATTTGTGCAGATGCCCTGTGAGATGGCTGCTGTTCCAAACGGACACAGCCGGTGTGTCTGGATGTTCTAGAACATCCTCAGAGGTCAGTGTGAGCGTAGAACAGGAAGGAAGCTGAGACGTGGAAGAGCAGGCAGCCCACCCCAGAGCTCTGAACCTTACGATGTGTGCCGTTCATCTGTTTCTCTCTTTCTCTTTTATCAGGCCTAATCCATCAAGATTATCCCTCCGCCCCTCTCTCCTTCCCCAACACGATAGCAAAAGGATGTGTGTTGTGTCCCTCTGGCCTTCTTTGTCCCAACAAACCAACAGCTGCTCTCCGGCGCCCCCCATTGGCTGAGAAAGCCCCCTGTCAGTCCCGGTTGTCACCTCTGTCCTCACCTGACTGCTGCTGGGACGTTTGGTCTTCTCCTCTCTCTCCCTCTCTCTCTCTCCTTCCTCCCTTCCTTTCCTTTCACTAACTCTTTCACTCACGGAACAGTCAAGTCGTGTGTGTGTGCGTGCAGTCTGCGGTAAAGTTACTCACACGTCGTTTTCCTCTCTTCAACACTCATTTGTGACGATTCATATATGCGTAGTCGACCTATTTATCTGAAGGGGGGGGTCGTGTTCCTCCTCCAGTCCAGCCATCTCTCGTCCTCAGCCACCAACAGTCGGTGTCGACTGATGGCGTCCAGCTCTTACTTCTCATCAGTGGGTCTCTTTTTGAATCGTCCCATTATGATACGGTACTTGGGGCGCCACCATTATCCATCTTCCAGGCGCGATCATCTCCAAGGAAATAATCACAATTTCCACGATTATTTATAATATGTAGGGAAACGGAGATTTTATTTTTTTTTCTCTAAATTGTTTTATGTCAGACATCACCCAGGCTCTGTAAACACATGTACTTTGGAACAAAATAATAATAATAATAATGTAAGACTCAGATATTGAATACTCATGTGAATCAGAGGGACAGCTCCCTTTCCCAAAGATGTCTGGTCAGGTTTGACGTACTAGTCCTTTACACGTCGTTCATGAGAACATGCAGGTCGGTTTCCACCGTCCCACACGACAACTGACTGTCTTTATTTGGTGTCAGAGTGCTTCTCTCTGCTATTGTTAGCTCTGAAGTGGTTCTAACGTTCATTAGACGACTTACATCCGATGCATTGATTATGAAAAGCCTTCCCCGTACGGTACTGTACAACTTCACATCTCATCAGATTCACCTATGAAGCAGAGTTAGTATATTATATTGTTTTTTTTATTAAATATATCTAAACAAGAAATAATTAAATGTATGGTTTTGTATGATTTGTTTACATTTTTTTTACTGTGCTTGACTATGTTGAGGCTGAACAGCTGACAGTGCTTTTCCTGTTAGTGCCAGAGATGATGATAAACAACCCGGATGCCAAAAGTCTGTTCGGCTGACGGCAGAATGTTCAGATCACATCAGACCGCTGTTGCCATGGTAATTTATGTTCTCAGTGTCCTCGGTTCTCACAGCTGCTGTATTTCAAAGGGAAAGAGCTTCTAACGGCCACTGATAAGTCACAGCGCCGTGGTTGAACGTGTCCGTCGCCGTAGAAGCTTCCAGTCCAGTCGTCTTCAGAGTGTAGTGTATGTTTCGGTGGCGCAGTGGACACAGCTTGTGGATCTTCACCGTTGTTTTTCTCGCTCGGTTGCCAGTAAACTTTTTTAAATTTCCTTCGCAAACAGTCGACTTTCTCCTCCACATCCAGCTGTCATCTCCGATGTTTCACTAACTGAACGTACAAGGACTTTAACGTCGCTCCAGTATAATTGCTGTCTTGATAGATCTGTCGAGTGCATTCATTCACCATCGGGCTCGTCAGGGCGCACCTCCCTCATTCCTCTCCACGAGTACATCTACTTCTACTGCAACTGTGAGCAAAACGCAACGCCGTGTTCCTCACATGATTATGACGATGTTGTGTTAGTGGAATGCTTATTTATCGGCCTGTCTACTCTGGACATGTATCGTGTTTCTTCATGGTTAAAGCCTGTTCGCTCTATCTTAGTACGTAGGACTGTGTTATATTTCACATTCTGCATTGTGACGATTACTGCATCAACTCTTGTCGGTATTCTCAATAAAGTTTTTCATTTGTGAACTTTTGTCTTTTCTCTCTGGTGCACTGAGACAGTTTGTGTTTCATCTTCAGACGTCCTCACAGCACCCCCTGCTGATGATGAGGTTGTACTGCATCACAATGTTTACACATACACGACTGGATGGATGGACGGACGATCGAATGACGCTACGATAAATGAGAGCGAATCTGACGCAGTCACACGGGAACGGAACCTTTCAAACAAATCTCGCTGATGATTGATTTACGATTCAAAAGAAGCATAACTGCAGTCAACGTGCTACCCAACCCCTGTGTTCACACATTACCCACAATCCACTGCAGCATCAGACACCGCCTGATGTTTCTTTAACCCGTGAAGAAGGAGAAAACATCCACCAGTTCCTGAAAGTTGACAACAGTGATGTTGCTGTCATTACGGTAATCCCGCTCACTCTGATGCTATGAATTATTACCGTAATGACAGCAACATGAATGTGAAGTGGAACAACTTAGCGCTAACGAAGCTCCTAGCTCCTCCTTCACACCAGATAGAGGGACTGAGTGATACAAGTCACACTTGTCAGCTGTAGGAACCGTTTGACGTTTTCAGAAGGTACAAATAGTCGCGTAATTACGGTATTCCAAAGTATGATAGCGCAAATGCATCGGCAGCGATACCGTCGGCGTTAACGGGTTAAAATCTCATTATTGTCATTGTCAGGGACTTCCAGTGAAGTTCTCTATGGGATGTTTCTTTATTGAAAACCTTTAACAAGCACTTGCAAACACGTTACACGTAACACACAGGTCAGAGGTCACAGCTTCAGTGTGCAGAGAAAACCCAGACGGTTTGATGAGCGCGTGTGTGTCTGCAGGACGGCAGCGGAGCGCTTCAGCGCAGCGGCTCTCTGGGGAAACTCCGTGACGTTCTACGGCGCAGCAGCGAGCTGCTGGTCAAGAAGTTGCAGGGCAACGGACCGCCTGAACCCCGCAGCACCAAGTAAGAACCTAGGACACCTAGGAGAACTCACACAGAACCATCGACTGCAGGTTTAACCACTTCCATCACGCCGTTTGTTTCCTGCAGCATGAAACGAGCAGCTTCTTTGAACTATCTGAACAGAACCGGAGATGAATTCCAGGTGAGTCTGTACAAACATGATGTGACCGGGACGCTTCTTTCAAATCATCATCATCATCATCATCATCATCATCATCTGTGTGTCCCTCAGACTCGTGGAAGCAGTAACCTCAGGGAGAGTCGGGGTCTGAGCTCCAGCACTGTGGATCTGTACTCGGGGAACTGAGCAGCTTTCTACCTTCACTCCCTCACACACACACACACACACACACACACACTCACTCTGTCAGCATCTGACCAGAGATGTTCCTCTGACACTTGGACCCAACGACTGTTTAACGACTGTGTTGTTCCTTCTCTGTATCTTCCTCCGTCTCCTGTCGCCTTGGTGATCAGTGCATGTGTGTGTGTGCGCAGACGCTCCTCCACCAGCTCATTTGTCTTCCTGTGCCATCTTCTCTCCACAGTTTTGACGTCTGAATAGGAATAAGATAAAAGTTGTGATGGTGTGAAATGATGTAAAGTTGACCTGATTTTGAAAAAAAAGGCTTTTATTTTGTTTTTTAATGGTTCTTCATTTGCCTGTTGAGATTTATTGGAGGATGGGGGTTGTTGGGTAAAGCTTTGGGGAAACAGGGTGAATAGACGTTTTTATCCCGCGGACACAATGTGAGGGATAAAGTTGTGAAATAGGCTGCTACTTTCATCTTCAGATGAGTTTTTTTTTTCTCTCTGATAAACTGACGGTCTCTCTCATTGAAGAAAAAAAAAAACCAAAACGTATCTCAGTGCTAAAAGACAAACAAAACAAAAACCCAGCCAAGACTTCCTTCAACTTTATAGATTTTATATAAAAGAAATTCTGTCACTTAATGCGGACGTGTTTGTCCTCAGTGATCTCTGGTGCCATCGTATCATCACCTGCAGGACGTGTCTTTGTACGTCCGTTTACCAACACCGAGTTCTTATAACGTTGTTTACAGTGATTCCGATGTGATGTGTGTTTAGATTGCCACTATGTGAAAATGATAGATTTTGCACAATTCTCAGATGGTTGTCTTTGCATTTTACGTGAAGCAAAAGAACTGGAATGTCTTGTAATTAATGTTTTTCCCCTTATTTTACACTTGTTTTCCTCCTTTCTTGTGTTAAAATGAGTAATGTGATAAAAAAAAATTACCAATTCATCAGAGCGTAAGGGGGAATATTACGTTTCTTAAGGTTCATAATGGACTAAACCCAGCGAACACTATTTGACTGTAAATGTAAAACATGATTCAGAAATAAAATCAGCATTGTTCTATTCATCTTTCTGTTTTATTGACACACTGTGACGGTTTCTGCCGTTGGCCCGTGTTGTGTTTTCATCCTGTTTGAACAATCCGTGAGATGTTATGTGTCCAGTCAGTGTGGGAGCGATGAACGTTCACATCGAGATGAGTTCCTCCTCCTCCTTCGGGGGGGTCAGCCAGGGGTCTCACCATAATCTCTCAGGATGTCAGAGCTTTAGGAACTGTGCGCTTTGAATTCAGAGAAAGCCCCTTCCTCCTCCTAAGCAGCACGTTTTCTGTTTTCTCACGACATTGTGCCTCCTTCTTCTCATGTGACTCTAGTCTGAGGTGGTGCTTCACCTGAAATGAATATGAGAGACAAAGTTCGCACACATGGTCGTCTGAAGTAAATTGATAGTAAACAAAAAAGATAAACAAACCCATTTTGTCCGCAACAATGACAGAAGAACTGTCCGTAGCTTTGATTGGTAACTCAATAAAAAAAAGACAGTTGTTAAAACAATGACAAAAGTATCTGTTTAATATGTTTCAATTTCTCTATAGTTGCTAGTAGATAGTGTTGGCGTGTAGTCAAGTTAATTTTGGACCAGATAATTAAAGATTGCAGAAAAAACAGCACTTTATTTAAATATGTATTTATATAATTCAGACATTTAATTATGTATTATTTCCTAGTTGTTTATTTGTCTTTATTCTGTTCTATTCTATTTTTAAGAGGTTGACATTCCAGCAGGTCGCAGTGTTGTTCTCTGTTCAGCCACCGGAAGCTTCTCCGTAAGGAAAGAAGGGAAACACGTCAGCTGACCAGGTATAAGTGCAACATGCTTCCTGTTTACAATTCAAAATAAAAATCTCACAAAACCAAGCATACAATAAGTATGCTTATGTATTCACTATAGGACACCTGATAACAGCTTTATGGTCAGTATACCTAAATAACGGTCAATTGCTGTTGTAAACATGTATGTAAGAAATACAAGTTGAATTACAAATTAAAGTACACTCTAACAAGGGAGATAAATATCAGGAATTAAACATGGCACAAGGCAATACAAATCACATTAGTCGCATTTATTACTTATTATTTCATTGATCTAAATCTTTGAGAGCTTGTAACGTCTGAATGTCGTGGCCCCGTTCCGCAGCAAGAACAGAAAACGTATGTACACGTTGTGACTTTTATTTTGAAAGACCAAAACAGAAGTTCACCGGGGAATGGTCGCTCCAGTCTCACTCACACACACACACACACACACACACACACACACTCACACTCACACTCTCTCAGGCTGGAGGAGGAAGCCGAGTTGGAACCCGGCGGAGACGAACTCTCGTTGGAGCCAGAGCCGTGCTCGCCGTCGGCGGCTTTGGACGAAGCGGACGTTTGCTACACACTCCCCGGGTCTAACGCATCGCCGCCGGCCTCACCCCGACCTTCCTCCCCGTAGACCACCGGAAAGTTCCGACTACGTCTCAAACTTTCGACGGAGCCGACGGAGCCTTCGCAGCGGGAGCTCGCCGAGTCTTCCCCCGACCGGCCCACATGTGTCCGCCGTGTTCCTGCTAGTCCACCGAGCGACCAGGTGAACAGGCGAACCTCCCCCGGGGACCCTGCGCGGCTACCGGGGAGTCACTTCTCCCGCCCGCCCACGGTGACCCGCGGCTCCCGTTGCCACCTCCCGCCTCACTGCTCCCCCGCAGCCGGAGAAGGAGGCGCCGCCGCGGCCGCTGCCGCCGCCGAGCACCTGGACTGGTCATGGATGTATCCGGAGGGAGCGCAGCGCGGAGGAACCCCGCAGCGATGAACCGGAGAAAAGCACCGGTGGACCCGTTCGCCGTCGGTATTATCATCCTCCAAGGTTGGTGCGAAGCTCTGACCCCTTCATTCCTCTACGTTTGTCCCAGTGACCGGCAGTGATCCAGACATTGACCCTGAAGATCGGTCCGGTTCTTTTTTTATTCAACTACAAAAAGTATTTTAAATCTGCTTCAGACATTCCATCACTGCTGAAGACCAGATGCTTTGGGTTTGAAACTCTGAATACACTGATAAACTACAGTGTTTAGAGTCAGTGGGGGAGGGGTGCCCCTCATACACACGCACACACACACACACACACACACTTACACGCACGATATGAGAATATAGGCGATGACGATATTCAGAATGACGATACAATAAATAAAACACTGAATTACAACTTTTAAACCAAACGAGATATGTATAGATAATAGAAGTGTATTATTATCTTTCAAAACACCTTTTGTACAATATTTCTATTGTAATAAATTAACAGAAAATCAGAGACTATGAGATGGAGAAATATCCATCGTTTGGGGTAAGTTATTGCCTTAACAGTCACTGAGGACCAGGTGTCACAGCTCATGAATCCAGGGGTGAATCTGTTTGGTCAAATACTCACAAGTCATTTTAGTAAATCATTTTTCTGCTTTTATGATCAATTGGACACTTTTTCCGATAAGTTTATCTCACATGCTTTTATAGCGATAATAGATAATAATAGATAATAATAGATAATAGTCATTTATTGTGCAGCGCTGAAACACACACACACAGAACATGGAGCCGTCGAGTCTCAGTAGGGACAAAACCAACATGTGACTGACTGAAAACACATCTGCGTGTTTTGTGTGGAGTGGTTCAAAGTCAGGAGGTGTGAGGATGATGGCAGCTCCACCATGTCGTGATGTATTTCCTCCCAAGAGTTCACCCTCCATCCATTCCCACGCTGCACATCTGAGACGCCATCTCACATTATCATATTCATAACTCTGTTTGCATGTTTGAACGGCCTCCCCGAGCCTGGGCCGCCATGCTTTCACTGGAGCCATTCATATGCAGGCGCAGGGGAGCAGCAGCTCCACGTTATCCGACGGGGGGGCAGGCGTATCGTCAAAGCACGTAACAGAACGTTGAGGGGAAAAGTCTTGTTTTGTGCCACAGATCCGTCCCCGGCAACTCACTGAGTCCGTTTTGTCTGTAGACGGTAACATAGCTCATCACACATGGCGCTTGCGTTCGCCCTCAGAACGGCCATGATGGTTAAAATGGCTGAAAACGTCCTTAAAGTTGAAGTATGTCTGCCGCCCCCCTCCAGTCTCCTCATGGTGCCCGCTTTGGAATGAATGTGTTCTCTGTGTGCAGGCAGCAGGGGAGCCGGCGGCTGCTCTGGGTTTGTGTTTATAAGATGCATGAATAGAGCCAAGCCAGGTACTGTCATGACAGCCGGATCGTTTTTCTTTCTTTTTTTTTTTTTTAAATACGTGCTATTTTAAAAAAAAAAGTGCTTTTCATGTGCGACAGCAGCGTAAATGTGGGTCTAAATAAGAGTCTTCTCATAGTCCAACTCTGAACATGGACCAGAGCAAATATTGACTGTGAGCTATTTTTTTTTTCATGGGCTGAACAACAGGAGCTCTGTCTTTTCTACATCTCCATCTGGATGTTCAGCTACTCGACAACCACGTTTAGAGCCAGTGTCCCTAATGTAACGGCTGCGCTGCCGCTGTCGTCTTCACCCTCGTTCCTTCAGCCTGAAGAGTCTGTTCACGTCACTCTGTCCCTCCATAGACGTCAGTTTTGGGGTGAGGGACGGTGGGTACACGAACCCACCACTCTTCACCAGTACTCATTTTGTACCCACTTTTTTTCTTGTTCTTTTAATATGGAACAATAACTACGATCGTGGAGTCGGGTCAGTCGCGGTTCTTTTCCACGACGCAGTTCCAGAAGGTTTTTTGTCACGGACAAGAGAGAGAACAGAGACGGAGCAGGACCTGATGGATGTGCTCACTGAAACAGAGGAAATCTAGAACATGTTCAAATCATCATTCTCCGTCATACAGCGATGAAACTTGTAAAATGTCAACATTTCCAAGGGTCTGGCACGCTGATCGGGGGGCTGTGGGTGGGGTGTAGTTGTGTGTCTCTGTACCCACCACGTTTCACATGTGGGGTCACAATGGACGTTGATGGTTCCACCGGTAACTAATCTATTTCTGTTTACTCAGTGATGTCGGTCCCTCGTAGTCGATCCTGAACATCGTCGTCACCTCCTCCTATTGTTGAGCCGTATTTCAGAACGAGGCTCAGTATCCAACCGCGGTGTTGATAGTTGAAGGCATCCGTTCCTGGAACCCACCGGTGTTCCACTAAGTGCTTCTATCAGAGGCTTTTGTACCGAGTCAGCGTGACGTCTCGGGCTGCTCTGAGTAGATTCTACTAGATTCTTCCATGTTTTTTTTTTCAGCGCCGCCACCTGCAGCTGCTTTATTTTAAAGTCCGTACACCCGTCTCTTATGAGTTGAACCGTAGCTGTCGGCTCCTTGGCTGCGCACCGGTTCTGGTTCTCTGCATGAACCGATTCAAGCGGTGATGAAAGGAAGAGACGTTGTGGCAAATGATTCTCAGTGGTGGAAAACAACGACCCGAATGAAGAGGCCGCGTAAAACCATCAGTGGATCATGTGACAGCCAACGCAGCCTGAAGCACCGAGTGAAACCGTCCTGTGATGAGCTGCGTGATATATCCCTCTGTTAATCTTCTAATAATCGTGTGTGTGTGTGTGTGCAAACACACAAAGATTGATGAAAAAAATCCCTTCATCCTAAAACACGATCATTTTTTTTTATGGACAAATCAGCCGCCAGTCACATCCTTTCATTTCTAATATTTTGGTTCATGTAAAAATCCAGTATCACACAGTGGAAGACACAAACCGCGCAGAGGAGCGACCCAGGAAGAGCCGACTTTGTGCTGAGAGCGGCGGCCTTGTGGTGACTGTGAGGCGGACGTGTTGGTGGGTGGGATAATTAGGTGCGTCTCTGCCAGGGCTAACCAGAGCGGGTCGTACTCGACGCGCCGAGCGTGACAACGACACAAAGGCTGCAGCAGAAGACGCCGATGAATAGAGGTGAATAACAAGATCTGGTTCTCAGTGTGTTTGTGCACATCTGAACGTTTGGCTGGAACTGAGTGAGGCCGGGTGTGGGGGTGTGTGTGTGGGGGGGGGGGGGGGGGTTCCCCTATGCGGCTCTTGTTTCTGCTGTGTATCAGACGCTGTTTATGCAGGTTTTGATGAAACTTTCTGAACTTGAGAATCCACCTTTTCACACAGCTGGTATGTGCACTTT
>CAAKHB010007034.1:106287-118945 GCA_901007665.1 Aeoliscus strigatus
CCCCCCTTCCCTCCCCCCCGTAGCCTAAATCCTGGGAAAAGCAAAACATTGTTCATTCTTGGTGTGCATGACCTGCAGGAGATGGTGTGTACAGCAGGAAGTAATTACAGCCCATTATTGTGCTTAAATCATAAAAAAAAATCCACATCTGCCACCTTGGCCAGCGTGTTAATCGGTGCTCCAACCATGGAGTTATAGTCCACCGTGGTTTGTTGTTCTCACTGAGGCAGACATGGTTTTATCTGGAGTCATCTGACTGGACGTCAGACATTTACCGGTATCAGATGCTCCTGCATTCCTCATGTCCAAACCCTTAGAACATTTCATAACATGTTTTTGTTGGTTTGGTTGTGTTAAACCTCCCTTTTGGAAATGGTTCTTTCTCACTGGTTGTGGGTTGTTCCTGAGAAGATGAAGTCTCTTAGTCCTCAATGAAAACTTTGGTGTTTATCAATTTGTCATTATATAACATAATGTGTCTATTGTACTAAGGTTTTGTAGTCTAAATCAGAAAAACTTCATTTACAGCAGCTCAAACCAAGAATAGTAATACAATAGTGAATATAGAGCAATTACAATGAAGTAAAATTATGTACAGGTAAAATATGTACAGGTGTTAAAATAAATATCTAAATAAAGATCCAAAGATTGTGTCAACAAAGATTCTCATCATCATCTTGAAAAAGCATTTACGATAAACTCATTAAAAAGTGTCTCATCAGCGATAAGTACCGGTGTTTTCCCTGTCAAACATTTTAATGAACCATGCACGTTCAGTGTTTATTAAAAAACATCTGTTCAATGGAAATAGACCATGAGGTTGTTGGGTCTGTATGATGTTCTTCTCATCGCAGTGACATTGTCAGATTTAGTGTTGTCGTTGGTGTGAACATCATTGTCGCTGATAGCAGATACACAGAATGACAGATACAGGTGACGTGGACCTCCACTCATTGCAGTGAACAAATTTACAGCTTAGATACTTGTTTGTTAATGTGTGTATTTATATTTTCCATTCCCCAGGTCATTCATTGGCCCATCTTTGTGCTTGTTTTTAATCTTGTTTTTGTTTTTCATTGTTGGCTATATTGTGTATGTTCACATAGGTGATTATTACTTGTTATGGAAAGGGAATTTATCCCGTGTGTGATCGACAGAGTGTGATCAAATGTAATCTACTCTAATATCAGAGGAGTTGGTCTCGTCACGTTCTCTGTCCACGTCCTCATCTGTGTGGATTACAACAGATGTTTTCTCCCACGTTCCTCTTCCGTCTGTGGCAGCTCTTAGGAAGCGATCTATCATGTCCTACACGCTCTTTAAGTCAGCAGATGACAGGTGGAATCTGCCGTTTACGCCACAGCTCAGTCACACAAGTGCGACCCCCAACACCTTGTTCGCAAGTACCTGGGGGGGAGGGGGCGGGGCGTGAGTCCTAATTGCCGGAGGAAATGCTGCGTCCTTGCCGGGTGGTTTCTATTGTAGCCGAGGTAATTAACTGTGCTTCTTTCATCTGAGCGTCTCGTTTTGAAAAGAGTCTTTGTGTGAAGCACCGGGATGGGACAGAGCTGGAAGCCGCTGCATTCCGCTGCAGTGCCAGACAACGTGTGTGTATGTGTGTGTCTGTTGGGGATTGTTGTTTGGACACCATGGATTGCCTGACCGTGTCGTGTCCCCATGTTTGCTCTCTGACTGAGCCAACAGTCTCTGTGTTTCTCAGAACATCTTCACATGAATTTCCTGCAGCACTTACCCTCAGAGCATGAACGTCTCCATCTTCTGAGGCCAGAAAACTGTCTGAGTGCCTGCATGTCCTTAGTTCACCGTAACAATAACCCGCCCGGCTCTTTACATCTGTGAAAGAGGTAGATGGTGTGTGCTGAACCAGGGTAACGTCCATACTGGGGGGTCGCAACGCACCACGGCAGACACCGAAACTTGATTAGTGGAACAATGGGAGACCTGAGGAGGCGGAGGAGGTGAGACGCTGTGAAGTTCTGCAGCCAAGCATTTACGATCGGCCTCTGCGTGTCTGCTTCTCAGCGGAGTGGAAAGGAGGCCGCGCAGGGCTGCGGAGAGCCGGGCGCTGCTCCGCCAGGGCATGTGCAAGAAGAGCTGGAATGGTGGGAGCAGAAACTCCCACACCCCCCAACACCACACTGTGAAAGAGAAACTGACAGCCACAAATTAATTCAACATTTCAATGAATCATCTCCTCATTTGATCGCACTAAACGCCCCCTTCATCCTGTCTCTACACACCCACACACCCCTCGAACCAAGCAGACTCATACCTGGGTTAAGATGTCCCTGAGACATTTGTCAGCAGTGTGTGCATGTCTTTGCTCCCCCCCTCCCCTCTTTCTCTTCTGCATTTAATTAAAGCATTGGAGATGGTTCACCAGTGTTTGGAAGCGACTGATGTTCGGGAACACATGGTCCTGTGACCCACTTTTCATTAACTGGTGCACCCTGCAGGAATTTAGCATTAGTTTCAGAAAGATACTGTTGGCTTAAAACTGATTAAGCCTTTACTGTGTTTGGGGAAATTCATATTTTTTCCCCCAACATACCATCCTTTCATCTATTTTTACACAATAAACTGCTTTCCCTTTAAATGGCGAATTGCAATGAACAGAATCTAATAAAAAAAAACGGAATGATTCCATAATAGTAGAGTATTCCTATTGTGAATTGTAAAATGAGTAGTAGTATCGTTCATGTTGTTGTTAGTTCCATGAATGGGGGGTGGTTTGGGCCCCACAGGAACAGATGTATTATCCCTCCAAAACATTGACTTTGGTTTTCTAGTGAAAGTTAGCAGATCCGTGTATTCCGCACTTTAAATTAAAGACACGTAATGTCGATGCCTGCACAGAGCGGATTGTACACCCTCCGATGAGCTCCAATGAGGAGAAAAAAAATCATTGTAGCTTTCCCCATCCCAGTAATCCTTGATATGACCGTGGCTAAATCACACCTTCTTTCTCCTCACATTGAACACAGCTCACCGCTTACCTCTCTATTTAGTTATCTCAGAGAGGCTAAAGCCCCAGTTATGCTTCTGCGTCAAATCAACCAGTGTACCTAAAGTGTAGGGTCTGTGTTAACCTGTTGCCTAGAGCATAGGGTACGCCCTGTCCTGACGTTCACCGCTACAGAAATGTAACTACGCGTCGCAGCTACGCTGACAACAACTGTGATTGGCCTGTTTGAGTCAAATGTCTGCCCCAGACCTTGGAGCGTTACTTCCTTGGAGGAAACAAAGAAAATGGTGGTTCTGTGGTGGTTCCGCTCTCATCCTGCAGCCTGCGCCGCCCCCCGGCCTTGACGCTGCTCACTCAAGTCGAGGGGTTTGACGGTCCACTGGCTCCGTCTGTGAATACCGATCATTGTCCCTCTGGTCTGAAGGAACTCTAGAGGCTGGCGCAGGACACGCTGGCTGGGGTTCAGCAACTTTGCTCGGCCAGAGATTAGCAAGGCATGGCAGGATCCCTGATAACTGACACCCTGCACACAGGCATCTGAACCTCTCTAGCATCCCGCTAAAGACCTACAGCCACAAAGACGCCTTTCAGCGTTGGGCACAGTGGCGCTAATCCCCTTAGCACAAAGACCCAGGCCGCCGATAGCATCTAAATAACTCTTCAGTAAATGTCATTTGGCTGAATTAGCTGTACAGTATCTCCTGGTGCCGGTGGATCGCATTGTTGGTTGCACACAAATATTTCTGCCTATTGTGATTTGTCCTGATGTGCGGTCAGGTGCTGGTGTTTAATAAGGCTTGAAGAAAGACGAGCTGCTCTGCCATTCGCTTCTTGGCCTGGGGGTTTAGGTCAACCGCGTCCTTAACATTCACGTGGCATCGGATCATTTGAGTGTTGGCCCTCACTGACGCCGCAGACCCTTTAACCCACAGAGAGCAGCTTCTGGACGAGGCAGGGGTTGGCTGGTAGACACTTAACGGACATGCAGTTGAGATTGGCTTTGGTAATGCTCAGAAATGCCCTCGGGTGTACGGTCTTGAATGCAGGCGTATTTGGGTCAACAATCTTCAGTGTGATTCAGTTAGATTACCCCTGTCGTGCTGCTGCCGCTAAAATGCCAATGAAACATTGATGCCTTTGAGGAGATTGAGGATGCAATACTCCAAACCCATTAGATCTGCAGTGTTAAGTCCAGTCCAGACCTAAGATTCTGTCTCTCTTTGCGTTTGTTAGCATAGCATTTCACGCTAATGTTATGAAGACACGGTTGCGTTTCAAAAGGATTTATCAGCACATTGTTCTTGGTTCATCAGTTAGGATGTTTGTAGCTGGATATGTCACACAGCCACAGCCACACCCCACGGTGGTTCTTGTCACCAGCTCACAGCTGATTGGTCAGGACCTTAGCGACAGTCTGAACCACTGTCAGATTGAGCAACTTGTAGCGCGCGACCAGCCTCCAAAGGGACCGTTCAGACCGCTGACAATGTCTGCAACGGTTCTCTTACACCTCAAACATTTAGTCTGGGCTGGAATTTAGCGATAAAGATAACCGCTGATCTTTTATTGCTTTGTGGGAAACAGGCAGTCGCAGACTTGGCACATGTCGTCAGAAATGTGGTCAGCATCTGTTTAAAAGACGGAATACATCTCTATGAAGTGGGAACACGGCAACAGCCAAGAGAACCTGCTGTGTGCTTAAAGATAGATGGGTCATTGCTTTCCAGACAGAAAATAAATCACCCTTAATCGACCTTTGACCCCTGGTGAGGCACCATCTCTTCAGAGGATCACTGTCCTACAGTGGTTGCCATGGAAATGCTGTCTGGATGGACAGACGCATGAGGGATGCTCTGGGTCCCTCAGATTGTTCGATAACATCAGCCCCCAAAAATAGATTTCTTATTAAAAATGCAGAAGCTTCCTTTGTTTCCTCAACAGGATTATACAATGACCTGTAGGCTGCTCCCACGAGCGAAGGCAAATGTGTCTCATCCCTCCACAATGCAGCTCACATCCCTCCCCGTGTAAGCCTATCAGCCCCCAGTGAGGGCATGTCTGGGTCGTCGGCGGACAAGACCTGGAGCTGCACGACGCTGTGGATCAATATGACCCTCTAAAGTGGAGAACGCAAACAAACAGGCTCTCTGTAGGAGCCTACAAGGGAATAAGAATGCCTGAGCTTCGTGTTTTGCTCTTCGGGCTCTCCCACCGGTCCTGGATAGGTTTCAGAGTTTGAAACGGGGAGGGGTTACCCACTACACTGGTTGGCCCCTCCCAACTTCTGTTCAATGGAGCCGACACCTGAGAAGTTAACCCAGGCTGTATTAGCCCCACAGCCTGGTTTCTTCGTCTGAACCAGATGGGAAGATAGACCAGACTGTTACTGGATGCCTGGGCGTGTTTTGGGGGGGGTTGGGATGCTGGCGGCTGACATAAGACATGCAGATTCTCCCTTTTCTCCCCCCGTGTAACAAGATCTGCTATTGTTTGACATTTGCTGGTAAAAACATCCCTGTTTGTGAGCTGATAAAAGATCCTTCTGGTAGCAGAAGCAATTTAAAAGTCAAGAGGAGGATCGGTGACTTGACACTTTCCCAGTGTGTGAAAAATCCCTGATCCACGAGGTGCGGAGGCAGTGGTCACTGCTGCTGGGCCCAGCAGCAGATCTGGTAGAAATTTATCAGACGTCCTCCTTTTTAAAGAGGACTGCAGACGGGCTTCTCAGACTACAGTGATTTTATTTTATTGTTTTATTGTATCTTATTTACAAAGATACTGTCTTTGAGAATCTGACAGAAGATAAGATAGGACTTTATTGTCCCACAGCAGAGAAGTTCACAGTCAGAACACCAAAGGACAGAAAGAGAGACATTGTAAACATTGGGTATTTATAGGTAGGGATGCATCAATACCTATTTTTTGGCTCCGGCACAACCGCGAGTCGTAAGTGGAGCAAACGGGAGATGATGGATGGATGAATGAATGAATGATTTAGGCTTAACCCACATTCTGGGGACAGACATGGACTGACGTGAGGTGGTGAGCTGAGTTGAAGACTGGAAATTATTACTCTCCGCTGTGAGAGAGACAGACACACACACACACACACACACACACACACACATTCATCAATAACCTTAAAAGGTGTCCACACTGGTGACACTACTCGCTCTCTGCCGTCTCAACTACTTGTCTCAAGCACAGTATTGGGGCCGATACTGATACTGGGATTAAAATAAACAATATATACACGATATTATGAAAAAAAATACATGATAGTATTATGACCGTACTATATTCAGGTTGCATGTGACATTTCCAGCTCATTTGTTCATGTAGCCATAGACAATACTGTAGGTGGTTCAGTAACTGTACTCATGTCATACTTCATTTGTTTCTTCTGATCCTGATGACGTCACAGTGCCCAGAAGCCACTCCAGGGATAGTGTTACTCTGTTCGTTTCCATTAGCCTCAGTCATAAAAAAAAACACAAAAAAACACACTTTTACCTCCACAGGAAACCGTGGACGAACTCTGCGCTGAGCCTCAGATCACGTCAGGCTACATGTATGTGCTGCATTGTGCTGGTAATGGTTTGTCCCCCTCGGGCAGGGAGTGTTGGCAGAGATAGAAAACCCTCCTGCTGTCGTTCTTTCTTTCCTTAATCCTCTTATAAATAGGCCACTGTGTCTATTTTACAGGCAATAAAGCAATGTGTCCTGAGCATGTGTGTGAGGTTCAGGAGGTGAGCAGGAGGGTGAGGGGGGGTCTCCCAACGGGGGCAAAGGTCTGCTGTGTAAAGACACAAGATGCTCGCGCTCCTCTCGTCCATGTATCCGTTTCTCTCTCCCCCACCTGTGATGCTTAGCTCCAGTTGAGATGAGCCCGGAAACATTACTGGGGCTTTTCTCCGCATGGCTCTACCTGACTTTTTGACCTTTCCATTGGTGATCGTACCTGGTACCTGGAACTGAACGGTAATGGAAAAGCGCCTGAGTGGAACCAAACCGAGTAGAGCTGAGCCAAGATGGAACTGTGTAGTGGAAAAGTGCCACAAGAAGATGAATGGAGAGAAGGAACCAGTGAAATGCAGAAAAGAAATATTCATCTAGTGCTGCTCATGGGGATCTTCCCTCTGAGGCAGACAGAAATATGGTGACCTGAACCTTTCTAGTGCGGATGAAAAGAATTGCCCAGAAGGTCTTTTGTTTTGTCTTTTGAACCATAAATAAATACCTCACGAAGGATCAGTAGATGTTCCCGTCCACACCTGGTGTGACTGATCTCATCCACTGAAAACGACTGTCAGTCTGTCGGTCTGTCGGTCTGTGCTGATGTCCGTCCCGTGACTAACACTCCTGTTTTCTGTCTTTCTCTCCGTATGTCTGCTCGTGAATGCTGCTCTGCTCCTTCAAAGGTAAGCATCAACACATTTCCTGTGAGGTCAGGGGAGACGGGGAGTAACGGTAACTTCATTGAAGCCTGGTTCATTGACGTTTCACGCCGACAGCGCTCCAGCCATCTAAACGCCTTGGTGAATCTGTAAACAGCTCTGAGCACGTCGTGTTGTATTTATTACATATATAATAATGTATAAGGGTTGAAGGGATGATATATCTAATATTCCAGTCCAGTTTACTGACATTCTCACACAAATGGATGGCCTGTTGATATTCAATTCATTTTTAGCCAAAATTGAACCCCAATCAGGCTGCAATGTGGAAAAGATTTGAACAATGTGGTGGTGGCATATTTCATACCAAGGACATGATGCCCTTTGAGATTGTGGAAAATACTGGATTTCTATAAAAGAAAAAATATCTTTGAAATCCTTGTTCCCTCCATAGTATTGATCATTGTAAAAATCTGGATAATCAGGATTATTTCCTTGAGGATAATTGCACCTGCTGAGATGGTGTCTGAGGCCCTGGGCAGAAGTGTTGTTGAAATGTCCATACACAGCTTTGATTCATCATCTCTTGACTTTTCCTCACTCACTTGCGACACACCTGAGGAAACATCTGGACTCCAGGTGTTTCATCCAGGTGTCGCCCCACATGTTCATCTCCAGTTCTGCTGAACGTGACGTGTTCTACAACAGCGTCGTCTGTCATCCTACAGATGTCACTTCCACCCTTTGACTACATCTGCTGGTGATCTAACATTGTCAGCGTCACCTGACATCCACTTTTGGAGCGTTTGGGGCGTGAACAGTTCCGCCCAACTGATGCTTCATGTGTTGAACTGACAGATGTATCAGTGTCTGTTGGTACATCTGTCTGTGTAGCTCCACGTTGAGCCTCACCGCCGTGTTTCTTTTTTTCCCCCAGTAATCAGTGTTGTGTTTTTTTTTTTTTTTTAACTTCAATGGATTGCAGCTAAAATTGAACGGATCTTGTCACTGTAGCAAGACAAGATGGGCATCATTTTCCGCTCACTTTTTCAGTCAGACATCCCTCTCTGGTTGATTCTTTTTTTTCTCTGCAAACACGGACGTCCCGCTGCGAGAGCGGGGAAAGTCACAGTCGTTGTCGTCTGTGGAGGTTTGGTAGCTGTGGCGCGTGTTACATTTCCGGCTACGACGTACCCTACAACACGTCAACGTGAATCCTACGCCGTCGGTTGGACATACAAACACACATCGGGCTTCGGAGAGAATCCTGCCTGGAACAGTGTGTCACAGCGGCTTGAGTCAAGGTTCTCTCAGGATTGTTATCTTAGTTTGTATTCTATGGTTCAAGCATAGCTAATTAATTGGTCAAATGGTTCAACATGCGCTCTGTGCCTTCGCTCGGACCACCGCCGTCTTTCATAACTCTCGTGATGTCAGCTTGCCTTTGAAAATCTCTGCCCCTGTTAAATTCGTTTCAAATCCACTTCTGCAGCCACGACCGCGTCTGGGCACGTTGCCAGGTGTGCCTTAAATATGTGGGGAAACACTAAAGCCCCCCCCACATGCTGTGCGAGCTGTCTCCTCTCTGCAGAGGGAAACATAAAGCAACGAGGACCAAAATATCTGAATGGGCACCAGCAGAGCCCTGATGTGGCCGGCATGTGGTGGCTACGGATGGAAATGATTACGGGACAGCAGACGTCGGAACACAGACGGGAAAAAAACTCTGTCAAATCACGCTCGTAGATGAGCCCCGCTCTGGTGGAGAGATGGGGAGTGTGCTTCACACACACAGGTAATTGGCTGTCAGCATGTGGGATGGCACCACATGAGACGACTCTTTTATCACACACACACGCATGCACACGCCCCCTGTCCTTCTCCCCTCATCACCTTTGAGAGAACTGTCTGTAAAAACAGCTGCTGCCCCCTCACCCAGCATCCACACACAGCCAAGCAAGCCAATTAGTTGGGTGGGTGTGAGAGAGAGAGGGAGAGGGAAGGTGTCATTTCGTTCATTCTCAGGGGGTCGCGCCACTTCCTGCAGAGAAGTGTCTCTCCCCAGTGTGTGAGTGACATGGTGCTCAGGGGGAGTCCATTGTGCCGGTCAGGCCTCAACGCTTTCCAATGCCGATGAGATCCAGGAGGAGCTGAAACCAGCGTGATGTTTGTCTCTGTCTGTGTGTGTGTGTGTGTGTGTGTGTGTGTGTGTGTGTGTTGTTGACACAAACTAACTAACTGACTCCCATTCCACTAATAAAAGACATTGAGTGCTGATTGCTGAGGACAATTGCTGTCCATTTTCGACAGTATATTTTCATACCAGTGGAATTCACAGTGGTGCATCCATCTCCTGTTTGCACGGACGCCGGCTACTTAACAGAGCCGACTTTCCCTCCTGACAATTCAGGAAGTGCCATGAAGAGAACTAGTTCCTGTACTTAAGAGCTTGAAGCATCTGTCCATTAGGAGCAGAAAGGGACTGAGAGTTCCGCCACTCAATCAGACTACAGAGCTTCCTGAACATTAAGATTCTTACTTAAACCCATTATGGTGCACTTACTTTTCACTTGTATACTTTTTTCATGTTTTTTTTTTAATAAATGAAAGTCAATTACATTTCTACATCTATTTTCGAAAAAAATCTATTCATAAATGTTCTCATGTACATTGTGTATACTGTTGTCACAAAAGTAATAATAAAGGAATCAATAATGAATTCAATTTATACATATAGAGAGAGATGGATGTGGTTTCTAGTCCTATAAAGGGTTAATATTGTGATAAAAGACATTTTTCCATCCGAAGTCGGCTTATTGAGAGAGACCTTAACTTTAATTAGTTTCTCTCTAACCGGAGAAAAGCAGGACACTGTTTTTCACATTAGAGTAACAGCAGCAGTGTACGTTAGTTCCGATACGATCAAATCTTTTAAACACCTGACTGGCTCACAATGGCCTCTGACTGCAGGGCCGTGCATTTCTGCACAGGTGAGCTGGGCGGTTGCCAACGACACCGCCAGGCATTAGACAGACGGAAATATTCAGCGGTAATATCAGAGGCTGACTCCTGATCTGGAGTCTGGAGTCACTGGACTCAGTGAGGCTTCTTTTTTCACGCTACATGAAACGTCTGATGCTAACACATGACGACAGTGTTTTGTCAGTGGTCAGTTGTCATGGCAGCAACACAAGCAGAGCGGCTGTTTCCGTTGTTGGTGGTGTGACTTTGGTTTTCTATGCGTTGATGAAACTTTCCCCCGGAAGGGTTTAATCTGTCGTGTTAAACAATGTGATGCTAGTTTGCATCAGACGGGAAAAACAAACCTTGGCCGAGCCACAGTGTTCATCTCAAACAGAGGACCCCCTCTTCCCCCCACCCCTCGTCAGACAGGAGCCCTGAGCAAAACCAGACTGCCCCAATGAGAGTGCGACGCATGTTTGATCCCCAGGATACTATCCAGACTGACCCCCAAAACATCCCACCCTCAAAACCCAACGCAGTTTCTCTGGAGGTCTGTTCGTTTCTCGTGAGCGCTGCGTCCTCCTCCCCGTCTCCGCTTCCCCCCTTTCGTCAATGTCGGCGCACATGAGACATTTGCCAAACAGATGTAGAGATGAATGGCAGTTCAGCTCTGAAGCTCGTTCTCCTCTCTGATGAGAGGGCTGAAAGAATTCCCGTTTACATAACCCCCACTGTCAAGGGCGGGGGGGTATGTAGGAGGAATAATATCAGCACGTATGTTCCCAGATCATCAGGGTCTGTACGTATTTCCTTTGAGAGAACCATCCATTGTGAACGAGTCGACACGCTGTAGTTCATATTCCAGGCCTGTAGGTGGCTCTTGAAATTCACCAAGAACAGAAGAAGAGAACTTTGGGTCTGGTAGCCCTTTGGTGGTGGATCTCAAATGATGCGACATGCGCTTGTCCATCATCGTTTTTTGATCTAGCCTTAATAACCCCACTCTGCCCAGTGGGGCAGTCGAGAGGAAGAGGCCGAAGCCCAGAGGTTGAGGTTTGGGGCATGATGACAACATCAGTATGCAAAGTCTGCAGATTCCCGAAGGTGAGGGCCGCGTTGGATTTTCACCATGAGTCCAGTTTTTTGAAAAAATGTGCGTTCAGGATCCTTTTGGACAATCGGCGATAAACGATGCGTTTACACAAAAACACCGTCTCCGTGTGGACATGGCCTCCGTTGTGCGAGCAGGAGGCTCGTATGTGTCCTCCGCTGTGTCAAACCCTCTTTGTGGTGTTTATCAGACCTACTTATCTCCCTTCCCGTCCTGTCGCTGATCTGTCTGACCGTGTTAGATTCCTATCAACACCTGTGCTACCTCGACAAACACTCCACACAGTCTCGATGTGGAGAGACTAAACCTTTCATTTCCTGTCCAAAGACCCCTAATCTGCTGCGCATATGAAGTCTTGAGCCAGCAACAATCTGGTCTTCAGTTGACATAGCCCAGCGCCGCCGTGCTTGTCGAAGTTGAACACCAAGCCCTTTTTCTCCAGTGTGATTGACGCTGAACTGTTGAAGTGCTCGTAGAAGCAGCATAATCACCTTGACCGTGTTCAGCACAACCTGAGTGGGCGGAAACAGAAGTGGTGCGTGTTGCCAGGTAACGGAGGCAGAAAGCAGTTGGTGTGATGATAATGGCAGCGCTATGTTACAACGCTCAAGAACAGCCAAGTTGTGTGACATTAGCTTTTTTTTGCATTCAGGAAGTGTTTATATATATATATAAGTATATTTGTCAGAATATTTTTTTTGACAAGGTGAGAAGTGTTTTTTTCACGGGTGTACAGGAATGGGAATCATCTGCGGCTCTGCTCAGCACATGTATCAGTTATTTATCCGTTGTCAGTACATTTCCCTCCGACTCCTTCTTGCTTCCACCCAACAGTCTGTCAATGATTTATGATTAAAGCAAACGTGCAGTTCAGAATATTCAACATACAAGGGACTAGTACCTCTAAAATTCATTTGACATATTTGGCAGTAATTCAGAGACATCAAACATTGATCCAAAATTCTCTTCTCTCCCAACTCTTCCATTCTCGCTGCAAAGTCGATGTCTCTTTCTCTCTTCATGCAGATACAAACACTGATTTCAAAGCTAAAGGCTGAGCCACACTGGGGGGTCGGCTGCATCCTGCCCATACCTCTGTTATTCAAATTTTAAAAGGCGTCGAAAATGTCATGCGTCCTCGTGGGCACAGACACAGCACCCCCCCCCCCCCCCCCCACACACACACACACACCCTCCCCC
>CAAKHB010007034.1:125236-138378 GCA_901007665.1 Aeoliscus strigatus
GAAGCAACTTAGCGAATGCCCGCCACTGAGACCGATTGGATACGCTGCCAGGGATACGATCCATGAACGGTACAGTGGAGTCCACTGACGATACGGTGTGATTCACCCCCGCAGCAGCACAGCATATCGTGGATGTCCTGTCTAGTTTTCCGTCTTCCGGAGTATCTCCAAACTTCGGACTTGTGTGTCTTGTAGGTTCGCTGAATGTCTCCTCTTCAGCTGTTGTCTCACTGCCGTCCATTTTTTTGACTGCGCCTCGCCTCGATGGTGATGGGGGCCTCAAACACAGGCGCAGAGGAGATGAACTATGCGATGACCAATGTAACCGTGGGTCTTACCGGTGCAGACATGCTCAGACCGTTGACATGGGTCATTTACCCAGCAGCTGTATCCGGTGCACATTGACGCTACCGGTGCTGTCACATCAGTGAATCTCTCCATTCCTAGAAGACAGATTATTTACACCACAAGCTGGAGGGAACACCGGATATCCATGTGAAAGTGTGTGTTTGTTTGTTGGGGAGAGGGGTGGGGCAGGCTCCAGTTGGTTCAGTGTAAACAAACTGGGCTGCAACCTCAGATGAGGATTGGTGAGGAAAAGTGAAACAAGCGATGGAGTGCTCTGCCCCACCTGGAGATGTCGTATGCCGGTTGCCATGCCACTGTTGCCTGGTGATCAGCCGGGGAGTTAGAGTCTTTGTCTGGTCGGTGTGGAGCTCGCTCCCCGCCGTCGGCGGCGACACCAAGAGAACAAGGTAGAAAAGTGATACAAATCTCCCCCCGTCTGTTCTTTTTTAAACACGTGGAGCGAGTCTGTCGGTGCGACACCTCTCCAGTACAATCAGAGCAGCGGTTGAATTATACATATCAGTGTCGCTGCCTCCTCGAACATGGTTTTCAATTAGAAGTAGTGGAATGGAGAGAGAGAGAGACGTGGGACGCTGATGAATGGACAGCAGAGATTCACATGATGGAACACAAAGAGACAGGGAGCGTTTCATCGTACTGCTTTGGAACATTTCACTGGGACACAGAGCGACAGAAAAAAAACACCCTGACTTTACATTACCACAATGTTGACTCCCAAACTAGTTCATTTGGGAGTCATTTTTTGATACGATGAGTCAAACCTCTTGTATGTCTGATGTGAAAAATGTATTCCGACAATAGAAATGAAAAAACACTCGGAGAGCAAAGACATCCACCAATCAGCTCATTTCCACCCGATATTATCATTAATCGACTCAGATAAATGTATGCATCATCATCAACATGCCCTTGTCACTAGTGGTTTGATAGTTAGTCAGCAGATAATCTAAATGAATAAAACAAACTGTATTTACATGATAACGACAGTTAACATCGGAGCGAATGAAGCCTTCGACTTTCCACAATCCTTTCTTGGACAAAGACTACGTTGTCCATGAATGAGCTGCAGAGAACAAGCTGTCACTTCCATTGAAACGCTCTGACAGAGACGTTGTACCTGCTCCGACTCTCCTGCTCAACGTCTCTGCTGTCAGGATAAATCAGGAGGGTCTGACCTCTTTTTGTTTGGACGGAATTTCAGCTTCATGCACTGCTGATTCCTCTGTGCGTTTCCTTCTGGACGTTGACATACTGATGAAAACACACTCATCAGCGGAGACTCAGCATGACGAGCTGAACTTCTCTGGAAATGTTTTATTCAGAACTGAATGCTGCCTACGTTTGTTGCCCAGAGTGTTCAGAAAACCAAATACATTCAACAAAATAAGTAGAATTATATTTTTCAGCAGTGATTCGTAGTTTTCTGTCATTTTGTTCATCATTATGATAGGATACAAATGAAAACAGCTCCAGTCTAGTGTGATTTATTCAAAGCAGGACGTTTGAGCCGTAACATCACACGCTCACGTGAATAAATGTAAGTGGAGAGCCCTGACCCTGGTCATGTGATAGCACACCAGTCGGGCATTATCATTGGTTTATAAGAATGAATTATCGCAGTAATAGTTATAACAAAAATAGACATACATAAACATATATACGTTCACCTAAATGCATTTTTGATGTCCCAGTAGGACTCTGGCTGTAAAAGCATAGTGTATACAGTATATACCATGACATGATACACTGAGAAAAAAACAACAATCTGTGCAGCAAACAGCTCCTTTTTTTCTATTTCAAGTTTCTGTTCTACGGCCAGGTTTCAAGGAGACAAGTCAGTCAGTAGAAACTGACTCTCTCTCACACACACATATACACACACACACACACACACTCGGTGATTTGTTGACAGGCCATGAAAGCCCTGTCAGTGGGCTCTGGTGCTTCCCATGAATTGGCCCTTCATCCCCGTCCCAATTTATCTGTCTGACATCTTGGTTGAAAAGCAAAACAGAGGATGACGCTATCGCAGGTTCTCATCAGAGGTTCGCCCACTGCTTTGGTAAACACACCTGATTGCACAGTGACAGATGTTATTGGCCTCAACCTGCAAATGATATCAGGATGAGATTATCATTCGCCTCAAGAGCAAACACATTTAAAACAACATGGACGTGTTAACATTAGTCAGGTCTGTTGTAAGAAAGAAACGGATTAGGAACTCTTAATTGTACATTTAATTCATCTGTTTCACCATATAAATATGTCTATGTTGATATATATATGTGTGTGTGTGTGTGTGTGTGTGTGTGTGTGTGTGTGTAAATATATACATATATATATATTCTTCTTTTCAGGGCGTCTGCAGCAGTTGTTGCATTGTTATTGTCATTAACCCTTTAACGGTATCGCTGCTGATACATTCACGTTCGCATACTTTGGAGTATTGTCATTACGCAAATATTTGCGCTATTCGAACACGTGGACCTGTTCCTGAAAGCTGAGAAGTGTCACTGGGTTCCTCTACCTGGTGAGAAGGAGGAAACGTCCAACGGTTCGTGAAAGTTGAGAAGTTGCACCATCAGAGTTCGGCATCAGAGCAAATCAAATTACCGTAATGACAGCAACATGGCTGTTCTCAGCTTTCCTTCTCCTAGCTCCTTCTTCACACCAGGTAGCGGAACCGAGGGACACTTGTCAGCTTTCAGGAACTGTTGGACATTTTCTAATAGGGCAAATAGTAAGGTAGTTGCGGTACTCCAAAGAATGCCGCCCACGTTGAATAAACGGACCAGAAGGCAGCATGTCTGTCCGTCCTCCATCGAGCTGAGCCGTCCCCTCATCCCCCCTCGTGTCGCTGAGTCCTCTCCAGCTGCACTCAGATGCCTCTAAAGAGCGGCGTTCTGGGTGCATCAGCGTTCACTTGTTCCTGAATAATTGATGGCGTGTTTTTCCAGTCGGTGCTCGTCGTGGAGGTCAGACGTTGACTTTCTGACGGGCCTAAACGAAATCTGCTGCGTGGCTCTCCTGCCCAAACGAGGCTGTTTTTACGGTCTCATCTGAGATTTTCAGGTTGTTAATAATTGATCCGATCAGAGGAGCTCTAATGGTGCCTGTGCTATTTTCTCTTTTTTGCGCTGCTTTGAAGTTTTCAGTGTATTTTTAAGAAAAGAAGAGAAGGGGGGACGGAGGCTGTGATGAATTGGGTGGTCGCCACGTTTTATCAGCAGAGAGGCGGGCGAACGCTGAGCGCTGCGGTTCAAAAATCTGACACTTGAGTGATTGGCTGTCAAAGATCGTGAGAACTGTGTGTGGCGTTGCCGACGGCAGCCACGTTAATTGTTCCAATTTTCGCGTCACGCTCCGTCGGCAGCTCGTTCTGCTCTCCTGTCCCTGTGCAGCTGTCTGGCTGTGACACGGTCCGCTGAGAGCCTGTTAAACCTCACACATAGGGGCCGTTTGAGATCCCACTGCGGGCCGCTGGGTGCCAAGTATTTGTGGCCGCGGCTGCTGTGTGTGTGCGTGTGCGCGCAGAGACTTTAACAAAGTCTCTTCAGTCGCTTCATTCAGTGCAAACTGTTCTAAAAGACCCTACATTTAGTTAGTTTTAGTCCTTAAATGTCCCCCCAGATGCAGACAGTAAAAACACTAAGTAACAAAAGTAAACAATCCTTTCAATCTGTTGGGCTCTTCCTTCCGTCAGGAGTGTCTTCAATGGAGGTCTGGATCTGTTCTTGCGTTGCTCGCCTATTTCTGTTGGCCCTTACTAACACATACACACACCAATATGTGTGTGTACTACTGACATGCTCCGTTTTAGTAAGGAATAAGAATGGAGATGCTTGAGAGTGAGTATGTGAGTTCATTGAGGCTCATAGTTCTGTGTTGACGACCAACTGAAGCAGCCTGTTCAAGAAGCTGCTGCATCAGTCCGCAACAGCTCTCAGGGAAAGTTTCAGTGCTGCAGACACACTGACCTGATGACAGGGCCTTCTCTGATAAGAGGACGCAGGCTTTGATGTCAGCGTTGAAGCATTTTCTAGTACAAAGCTCGTATTTGTACTCGTAACATGTTTTCGTCCTCCAACCCCTCAGGCACTTTCTACCTGAATCAACATGGAACAACGGTACGCCTTATCAGGATATTGATTTCGCAAACAAAGCCTTTGTGTTCTACGTTTTTCTACATTTCACTGCATGCCGATGAGTCTGGATTCAACACATCCACTCGTGTAGGTTTGAAACGTTGAAGGGAACGTGTCTGGCTGTCAGCCCACTCGAAGGCCACTTCCACCCGACAGCCGCCAGGATTAATGGGGTCGGCAGAGCAGCGAGCCGAAGAGGAGAATCCCTCACAGCAGACACTTTACCCCCATCAGCACTTTTCCCCCTCAGTCTTTAACCTACTTTCCGTCTCTTCCAACTTATTTCCAGTTAGCTTCATGGAAATCCCTGGAAACTATTTTGAAAAGTGTGAATATTGCATGAGGCCTGCTGCTCGCATTAGTGTGTTTGTTGTAAGAGATTCCCAGCAAGTGCTCATCGATTGATGTCGGGGGGGCTTTGGTCGTCTCCCTGTGACTCCTCAGCTGTGAAGAGAGGGCGTCTCCTTGGAGACCGCTCCGCCTCGCTCCGTTTTCTACAACTCTACTCAATGGAGATGTCACATTCGGTGACAGTTTACTTTCTGGTCAAAGGCCGAAAAAGACATCGACTTGAACATTTAGAAACAGAAACCGTCAGTTTCCATTATCCACTAATGGCTGAGCAGTTCTACTCCTCAATAGTTTGCCTTTTTCTTCCTCCTAACATGTTGCACTTGACTAACTTGACTTCCCTTCACCGGCCTGAACTCTCGACCATCATTTCTTTGATTCATACATGTTTCCCTTGTTGACGCCCCCTGTTTCCAGGGTGCGTTTAGCTTTCTAGGTTAATTCTTCATGCCACCATAAATACTAATAGTAATAATTGACGGTCGTTAATCGTATATTAGTAGTACTGGATGTATAAGAGTGAGAGGAGGAAGGGTTGCGGTTGATCTGACAGATCCGCTGTCAGAACAGCACACCACACTTGGCAGACTTCCTCAGACGTGATAGACGGCCTCCCTCGCTCTCCTTTCGTCTGTCATTCTGTGGTATGTGAAACACTTCATCTTTGTCTGACGACTGCGCCGGGACTTCCCCTCCCTACCCCCGGAAGTCACGTTCCCCTTCCCCTGCTAGTCAACATGCATCCACAATGAAATCATCAACGAGATCCCGAGAACAGCGTAACATCGCCGCACACGCCCAGGCCGCGCCGCGTCAGCGTGAGGGAAGCTGTCGGGGAGCACGGCGTGATAGATTGTGTGAGGTGGATGTTTGGGATAACTCATCACTTTCACACAGATGGCTCGAATGCACAGCTTCTGAAGGACGCTGTCGGAGAAGGTTTGTGTGCTGTAACAATCGGTAACGCAGTAAATCATGGTGGGCTGTCCCACTGGAGCCTTAGCCCAGGATTTACGAACAGAAGTGTCAGAAACGATCACTTTCATGGGCTGTAAATCTGTTGTTGGCTTTTCCAATTAGACACTAATTTAAGCACCAAGCAGGCATTGAAATGTGAAGGTGACAGAAGATGTAAGATTGAGTGTATGTGTATGTGCATGGGCAAGACGGTCCTCTTAGGTGGACCGAATCGTTACAGTCTGTTCACTAAAAAGATCCGTTCAAAGGATTCGTTCACAGTATCGTTCATCCGTTCTCTTCTTACGACTCGGGAAACTCCCGTAAACAATAGACGCCACAGCTGGTTGACCTGGACAGGAAGTCAGACACAGAGATGGAAACGTCAATGTTTTTTTCAAAACAAAAGATCCTGTGTAAACGTTTAATCCCAGTTTGATCATTGACCTGACGAGGAGCAACCTCAGCTTGAACTGTTGTCTGTTTAACATAGCCTCCAATAAATGACCAATTCTCCACTGGGAGCCACCACCTCTACCCTCCTCCTCTTAAACTTTTAATCATCCCATACCGTGTACCTTTTATGCTGTATACTGAGTACTTTGATTCAGAAAAATGTGTGTCGGCAGGTGGGGCTCAACCCACCTGCAGCTCAGACAAAGTTTGAGTCTGATCAAATGCCTGACAGACAGAAATCGGGGATCGGGAGGGTCAAAGACTCATCTTCAACAAGCTCTTTGATTTACCATGAAGGTGCTCGGCTCCTGTCCTGCCAGCGTCAGCGCGTGCGCGCACACACACACACACACACACACACACACACACACACGTGGGCTCCAGCACTGAGCCGTGCCTTTGGATAACACACCTTGACAACAGGTATGATAACACGGTCACCCAGGGCAGACGAGGGCCTGTCGTGACACATCGTTACTGATGAGGCTTCCATTGTGGTCGCTGTTCCAACACGACGCCGCAGCAGCTGTCGACTTCAAATCCATTTCATGTTCGAGCAGTAGCTGAAGTCCAGAGGCTTACAGGCTGCAATGAAAAACATATTGGTGACAGCGTTAGGAAATGGAGACAGAGAGAATCTTTGACTCCACATTGATATATTCATCAGGTCAAAGTCGAGATCTGTAAATAAATACAACCGTGATTAATCGCAAAGAAAAGTCGGGGAAAACATGAAGAGCTGACTGATCATTCTGTCCACAGACTGTGTGACTGCTCAGTGTGAGTTTAGAAGAAGGGTGAGGTGGGTTAAGTTTAAGGGCTTTAGAAGGTCTGTGATATACGTGATGGATAATCCACTCTGGGCTGTAGGAGCCACCAGGAAAAGAGAATTAATCCCAGAGCTCAGAGCCCACTGGGGGTCGGTGGAGAGGACCAGCGGGATCCGGCTGCGACTCAGGGACCCAGGGAGCAGTTTAGAACTGAGAGGGGTCAGGGGATAGACAGAATGAGACTCATGGCCGCGACCCGTTCAGCCGAGGACACGTGTGGGTCTGGTCCAGAGGACTGAGAAGAACCTGAGGGTTAGTTGTTTTCACTGCCTCAGCTGCTCGTTGGGAAAATAACAGGTGGTGTCACCGACTTTCAAAGGAACTTTCTCCTGCTTCCACTTGCACTCATCTGCTCTGTGTTTCTTCCTCGGGGCCCTGGAGACGTGACAGGTTGATATTTAAGCTTTTCAATAAAATAATATAAAAGTTAAATATATTTAAAACGGGATAAAATGATATCAAATTTATATGTATTTCAAAATAAATAAGTAAAAATACTAATAATAAATATATCAGGTTGGATATAGCAGGTTGGATCAGATCGTAGGGGCTCTAACGCTTCAACAGTGAACAGATGTAAACCTGCAGCTGGACAGTATCAGCGTATGAGTGTCGACCATATTTGGACATAGAATCCAAAGAGCACGAAGCCCCCCGACTCCCTTTGCTGATTGTCCCTACTTGGCTTACAAAAACACCGCACTCCTCACGAGAGAAACACCTACGGGCGGACATGCACGCACAGACGATGACCGTCTTCTGTGACGCCCTCCTCCAGTCCTCGTCTGAGTCGCAGGCTGTCGGTTCGCCGCAGCGAGATGTGAGGAAGTAGAGCAGAAAACATGTCCTGCTCCACATCGTCAAATAAAAGATTCAAGTGTGCACGAGTGTGTGTGTGTGAGACATCACAGCACGGAGCGTGTCAGCTCCCCCGTTAACGTCACCCCCGCACTAAGTGGAAAAAGTGGATTTCGCCGTCCGTCTGATAATTTTACGACAGGTCCGATGATTTTTACGACAAAATATTTCACAGCTAGCCGGTATTGTCCAAACATCACATTCCTCTGCACAGCTAAGTGGTCGCCATGGCGTCCGCTTAATGAACGGAAAAAGCAGTAAAACGTGAACAGCAGGCCCATTCTAATCCTCTGTTGTTTCCTCTCTCCCCACCCCTCCCTCCAGTTCTGTCCATCCAGGCTGCCGCCATCCAGTTCACCAAGGAGCCCAAATCCCAGGATGCTTTGCACGGACGTAGCGCCATGCTACGCTGCGAGGTCAGCGACCCGGCCGACGTCAGTTACAGCTGGCGTCACAATGGCCAGAGCCTGGAAACCAGCGACAGGCGCTTCCAGGAGGGAAGCAACCTCAAGTTCACCGCCGTGGACCGGCAGCTGGACGCCGGGAGCTTTGAGTGCGTGGCAGAGAACTCGGCCACCGGAGAGGTGCTGCACTCCACTACCGCCTCCTTCAACATCAAATGTGAGTGTGACTTTTTGAGCCTCAACCGGTTTGGAGTTGCGTTTTCAGCCGCGATGGTGGAGGTGATTGTTACTGTAATTACAGCTACTTGGATGTGAAGCGCAACTTCTCCACTTCTAGGTACCCATCGCCAGCCATACTGTACATTAACGCTACTCGTTACAAAATGGTCATAAGATCCTTTCGTTTAGTACTTTCGTCAATCCAGTTAAGATCTCTGTCGACTGATCAACTGATGACGACTTCTGCTGCATTCATTCATTCATAAATGGAAGTTGCCAGCTGACAGGGTTTCATAACGGCCACATCGCTGCGCGTCCAGTTTCTGGATCAAACCGGCAGAACAAAAGTCAGCGTATAGGATGACGGGCCTGAAGGAATGTTTCCAGCTTGTTGCCTCCCCTCCAAAGGAAACTGGATCCGGGGCTGCCAGGGCTCTCGTTTGTTGTATCTCTGTGTCACACACACATTAGTTGTTTGATTTGTTTGCGCGCAGCATAGACGGAGAAAACGTCCTCGCTGCTCTTTGGCAGGAGCTTTTTTTTTTTGTCTTTGGTTGGTCAAAGGCCGAGCTGGAAGGAAGACATTGTGGTGTGTGTGTGGTGGGGGGGGGTTAAGGCCATCTCTGCTGCCAGTGGATATTTGTGGTCTGAGATGTTGAGCAGTGACTCTCGAGTCCTCGTCGGTTTTCCAAACCTTGTCGGATATCAAAGGAGCTGTTGTTGTGTGTTTTAATTAGTAGATGGTGTGTTGATGCTCCGCTGGCGTACCCCCACACATTTGAAAGAAAGAACAAGTCAGACGTGCAGTTCTTCCAGAATAAACCGATTTATCCGCCAGGTCAACAACATTCCCACACATCGGAAAACAAAAGTCTGTTTTTATTGGAACAAGGAAAATGTGTAACAGTTGTTGTGTTCATTTGGTTGCATAAGAGTGGTCATATATTTTTATAAACACTTTCGAAGTGCATTACTTCCACAGGAACTGGCAGTGGGAGTGAGAGACTCGTCCAGCGTCTTCATCTCCAGCTTCGCTGCCGGGTGAATTTCCAGGCTTCTGCAGATCATAAAACCCATCTGGTTTCTCTTTGGCCCTCAGAAATCTTCCTTTGGTCCTTTTGTTTTAGGAGTAGCACGGTGACGCTGCGTTCTCCGCAGACAACAGCAGCGTCGCAGCAGGATAGACTTGGTCATGGATGTTGTTTTTTTCCCCTCCTCCTCGCGGATACGTAGCTGCAGTACCAGCTCTCTCTGCTGCCTTTGTGTACCGATCCACCACAGCAGCTACAGGTGCATCTAAAAAATGACTATATCATGGAAAACGTCAGTAGTTTTTGTCAGGAAATGTTTAACGTGCCCTGAGGGAAGGCTATACCCCCCCCTCAATGTAAGTTATTGAAATGGAAATCTTTTTTTTTCGGTTCAGAAAAGTGTTTCAAAGATAAAATACCGTTCAGCCGTTGTTTCCGATGTATCTCAGACGCAGCAGCGTTTTTGTAGCGTGTCTCTCAGGCTCACGCTGGTGTGTGCGACATGTGCGTGCGTGCCTCAGCCCATCGATGGTGTGCACTCGGGCCGGCGGTGGATCACTTTAAGAGGATCGGCCGTGTTATGACAGATGTTCCCGTATTTCCCCAACATACATTTAACGGGTGATAAAGCCGCACTCAGCTTTCAACTATAGACCCCCTCCGGCATTACCGTCGCATGTGTGTTCGCTCATGTGTGTGCTAGTTTGCGTGTGTAGTAAATGTGTGTGTTGGGGGGGGTGAGGCGGGTCTATATACTGTACATTGAGTGTACTCCATTAGATTGGTGCCCCTCCCCCGCCGACGGAGAGAGTTAATTTATCTTGCTCTGAATAGTGGGTGGGCAAATCCTGCCAGTTGAGAGTTATTCAAAGTAATTATCCCCCCTCTGCTTCCTAATAGAGGTTTAGCCCCCCCCCCCGTCCCTTTGTCCTGCCTGGTCACTGGGTCTCTGTGGCGAGGCCGCGTCCAGCAGAGGCGTCAGGCTCAGGCTGCACTATTGTCAGCATGTTTGTTGGTCCTGGGGGGGGCGACGCTTCGCTTGGTTCTCGTTAACAAGACGGACGCAGCGACAAGAGTGTGTTTGACTTCTGCTGCTTTTTATGAAAGACAATCACTTTCAGCGTGCGCGCGCACACACGTGCTGTCTCTTATTTAGTCTTTTACGTCACACAGCCGCCATCGTCCTCGTCACACCACACGCGTCCTTAACCTCCATTCGCGCAGCAGATGTGCCTCATCCTTGTCTTTTTTTTTTTCTTTTCTTGAGCTGACAGACCGCTCGCTGACCCCGCCGCCGTCCGTCAGCCTCTCTCCTGCCGTCTGACTTGGCTCGTGTCGCGCCCCCCCCCCTACGCTGACAGCGGCAGCAACCTCCGGCCTGCTCACCTCAGTCAGCTGCAGCTGATAAGATGTGACACAACAGAGCAGCGCGCTGCGTCCGTCACACCTCTCCTGGGCCGGTGCTGCATCACTCGCTCACACGTTTATCAACACAAACCCTCTCGGCCTGAGGTTTTACCGACCCAGATGCTGTTGCCAGTCAAGTCCTCCCCCGGTTAACACGATCCGCTGTGCTGTCGCTGTTTGGAGAAACCCGTCACCATGGCGACAAATCATCTCATTGACTGAAATAAGCGCATACGCACGCATGCAGCTGTTCCACAATGCATCTGTTATCATGGCTGCGTTGATAGGGTCTTCCTGTTCTGCCTCAGACATAATGATTATACGCCCCTAATTACGGCGTTAGCAGCCTGCCGGCTCCAACACTTAGTCATGCATTCTGAGACGGATTACGGGCAAGTATTTGCCACTAATAGGTTATGAAAGAGTGCCTTCTGTTTGTGGTGAAGACAGCTGGTGAAACCCGACCTGTGACTAGAGCTGCGGAGTAAAACGTTTAGAATGTGCAACTGTCAGGAAACGGAGGTCAAACGGAACTGGAAAATTACAGCAGGAATCGAGTTTGACCTTAATGGCGTCCAGACCGGGTCCGGAGTGGCAGAAACCTAAGACGGACACAATACCTCCGTGTGTCGACAAGAGCTCATTGTGGTGGTGATGCTCAGTTCACCGAGGTCAAGTCGTCCTCGTGGTTTCTGCTCTCACCACCGACCTGGCCTGTCCTCTCCGTGAGAACGTCAGACATCTCAACCACTTATTGTTTGACCACTTGTTTTCTTCAATGTCTTATTACTTTAATGCCTGGTACCACTACCAACATAATGATAGCAACAAAAGAGCCAAAGAGCTGCTCTCTAGCCGTTTTCCCTGGTTTTCTTGACAATAACCAAAGAACCAAAATCACTAACTATGACATTGTCTGACAAAAACAGTCATTCCATGTCTTCTTTTGTCTGTTAGTCACCAGTGGATGACTGCAGCCACGCGTCTGGGTGGGTGGTCTAATCATTTTTTCCATGACAGTACCTACGCGTTCACAGCTACGTAGACCTCCGCAGACAGCAACAGCTGTCACTGGCCTGTTTATGACTTTTCCAGCTCTCAGAGCGAGACGTGTCCGTAAAAGAGTGCAGAAATGTGTAGGGTGCGGGGTAGGGTACAGGGTAGGGTACAGGGTAGGGTACAGAGTAGGGTACAGGGTAGGGTACGGGGTAGGGTACAGGGTAGGGTACGGAGTAGGGTACGGGGTAGGGTACGGAGTAGGGTACGGAGTAGGGTACGGGGTAGGGTACGGGGTAGGGTACGGGGTAGGGTACGGGGTAGGGTACGGAGTAGGGTACGGGGTAGGGTACGGGGTAGGGTACGGGGTAGGGTACGGGGTAGGGTACGGAGTAGGGTACAGAGTAGGGTGCGCCTTAGTTCCATGCAGAAGCATAAACAGAGCCTAAGTATAGAAGCAATTAAAAGCAACAAAGTGGAAACTGTCACAAAGTGTTGAAATTGCAGCCTTGTGGTCGAAACCAAGCGTTAATGGAGAAACCACCTGTGGCTCCAGGCAGGTTGAAACAAATGTTTTGGTTCATTGCACATTCCGTCAGTCAAAGTGCAGACGATCGCTGTCGTCCCAGTGAACTCGTTCTCTCAGTGTCGAACCCCTGAAGCTACAAGTGCATCAGCTCCTGGTTTGTTTGCAGGATGAGCCTCGTCTCCGTCCTACTTACCCGAAACGACCTTCACCGATGCACAGGACCGCACACACACACACACACACACACAAACACGTGTGCGCTTAAGGGCACAGTCATCATTTCATTTCATTTCATACTCACACACACCAACAGACAGCGTCCATAATTCAGACACCGTGATCCCTGTGTGTGCAGAGCGCCGCCGTCTTCCTCTGTAAGTCAATGTCAAGGTGCTGCTCTAGCGCCCCCTCTGAGCCTCACAGGGACTGGAGGGCTCTGAACCCATGGCTGAGGTAGATGCCATGCATATTTCATGGAAATGTACAATGGAATATGTGGAAAGTGCACACGCTATTCAGCCGCAGGCCATAGGACACACACACACACACACACACACACACACACACACACACACACACAAACTAATGCT
>CAAKHB010007034.1:138641-151221 GCA_901007665.1 Aeoliscus strigatus
GAGGTAGATGCCATGCATATTTCATGGAAATGTACAATGGAATATGTGGAAAGTGCACACGCTATTCAGCCGCAGGCCATAGGACACACACACACACACACACACACACACACACACACACACACACACAAACTAATGCTCTTTAGTCTGATATATCATATTTATGCAATTGAATATAATAGATAGAAAGATACTTTATTGATCCAACAAGACAAATACATACATGAAATAATATATGAATGTAAATATAAATATTATTATTAATAATAATAGTAATAGTGTTGTTTTTATTGTTCAATATTCCTATATGTAATATGTATATGTGATAGATGTTTCTCTCCTTATATATTAGATAGATTAGATTCTATATAGATCCATATATAGATATTTGCATTCTGTGTGCGTTCTCCATCACCAGACATCATCCCTGTTTTCACAGGTCTCCCATCAAACCATTTGTGAAAGTCTTTGATGTGAACGTTACTCGTAGCTGGATCTTCACAGTCATTTGTCCCTGTAGCGGAGGATTGATTTCCTTCTGTTGACATGTTGGTCTGTCACTGTGACACCGTTGATCTTGGTCGGGTGGTTTGAAGAAAGAAGGCTCTGGAGGAGTGCAGCTCATCTTTTGACTCACACAGAAGTTGTGTCCCATGTCCCGTCGGTGAATCAGCTCTCTGTGTCCAGGGTTCTGTGAGGACAAATGTCAGGGAGCCACTTAGCTCCATGTTCTCTCCCGTCCTTCTCCCTGATCATTCTCTCTGTCCTCCACAGGGTTAGAAAGTGGCGGCGTGACTTTGAAGGAGCCGGCCTCCGAAGGGGAGATCGAGAGCTCTGCACCGGTGACGCTGCGCTGTCACATTGACGGGCACCCACGGTGAGTCCCTTCACCTTAAGTTCACAGGGTCGAAGGTCACTCTTCTCTTCTCTGTTGCCCTTTCTCAAGTGCCGACAGTCTTCCCCCCCCCCTTCTTCATCCATCATCCCTTCCTTAATGTCTTGCTGCGAACCCACACCTGTCCCCTTTAATCCTCCTGTCCGTCTCAGGCCGACATGCCAGTGGTTCAAGGACGGCGTGAAGCTGACTGAGAAGAGCCATCAGATTAACAACAAAGAGCGGACGCTCACCTTCAAGAGCGCCAGTCCAGATGACAACGGCGTGTACTACTGCTGCGCCAAGAACGCAGCCGGCCACGTGTGCAGCAACTTCAACTTCACTCTCAACATCATAGGTGTGTGTGTGTGTGTGTTGAACACATGGAGGAGAAACAGTGTCGTCCTCACATTTATTCACTCTGGGACCAAAAACGATTGGATTTTGGCTCCAAAACGCCCGTTTATGTGGACTAAAGGTTCAGACGATAAAAAAGCACATTCACCTGAACTCGTCTGTACGGACGTTGGCCTTAACCACCTGCATGTTGCTGCATTAACTCAACAACGTTTGATGTTTATTTGCTTTGGGATTTCCCCTCAGGAACATTTTCAGAAGGTTCCTCGTGTTTAGTTTTCAGTTCTTTCGCAGTTTTGGACTAAATGTAGTTTTGCTTCCATGTCCCTGTTCCTCCGTCCCTCAGACGTCTGATCATTCTAATGATCTATGTTTTTAGGTTTAGGGTTACAGCCGTACTGATTAGGTCGGATTGTCCTTCAAATTCCTTTGTTGCAGCAGTAGAAGTAGCACAATACACACTATACACACATACAATCGTAGACTAATCCATAATAAACACTACAAAAGCAAAAAGTGATAAAAACCAGGACTAATCAACAGTGTATACACTGTATACAAGAAACATAGTATATAATGTAAACTGGGTGTTTGTCCCATCAGCACAGCAGCAGGTGGATATGACCAGCAGAGATATAATATAATACTGATACTGAGACTTTTACTGAAGAAAAACAGTTTCATACCTTGGTGTTTACTGCTTTGACCCGGAGTCACAGCATGAAATCAGCTCGCTGCTGTAGAAAACATGGACCTCATCAGTGCAGTATCAGGGAGAAGGTGGTAATGGAAGCCCAGTCAGCATGTTTGTCTGCTGTAAGAGGGGGTGGGGGTGGGGGTGGAGGTGAGTATATACATCATTAACATTGAGAGAGAGCAGGAAGGGAAAATGATGGAGCTCCTAATCTAATAACCGCCTTTCCTCCTCCATCACTTACACACACAGAAACATCTACATCAGCAGTACGTTAGCGGAGCTGTAGCGTTTTTGCTTTGAGTCTTATTCCACAGATGGAGGTCCAGTACGTACAAATTCAACACATCTGTGGGACATGATGCTCTGCTTCACTCTAGTTAGCCACCTGCAAAACACACACTCACACTCAGAGGTTAGTACCTGGGCGGAGGAAGAAAAGATAATTGTTGAGTCTTGGCTGACAACATGTCATGATATTACGGTATTCCAAAGTATGCTAGTGCAAAAGTATCGGCAGCGATACGCCGGTGTTAAAGGGTTAAGGAGCGATTGACAGCTGTTCAGCACACAGCTCCGAAACATGAATGTTCTGTCAGACTTCCTGGGTCGTTTCCTGACACCTGTAATGACATTAGCGCTCTCACGTAAAGACCTGGATTAGGAGCATCGGCATGTTCCTAGTTCCTTCAGTTTTACAGTATCAGATGAAGTAAATCTGCAGTCAGGGCTGCTCCAGGACCAGACCTCGGGGGAGATTTGTTGGATAAGAGGGGTCAAGAGAAAGGTGAACTGAGGCATTTTAAGCTGATTTCAGGTCCTCTGCTGAACGTCTTAAAACCAAATACTTCTACCATAAAAACACCGCTGTCTCTTGTTGCATGTAAAAATGGATTGTTTGGGAATTTTCATTTTTTATTTTGACGTCTAGAAGGTTGGAGAGTAAAAAAAAAAAGAAGAGGAGGATATTTGTGATAATCCCAGGGGGTCAATAACAGGTTCACGTGTCCACTGACCTCATTAAGTCTCCCTGGGCCCCCGGAGGTGTTGACAGACACGCACACACACACACCTGAAAGCTGCTCGTTCACCAGCCCCACGCTGCTGTTGGCAGCTTTTAATAACCCCCCGAGCCGACAGAGATGCGGGAGCGTCCATGCAGATGGGACTCGATGGTCTGATGCCTGCAGAAGCAATCATGCAGATGTTTGTCTACATCTCCACCAGACAAGAGCTTCCCGCGGCCGGAGGTCACTCCCGAAGACCAGGTGGTTCTGAAGAACGAGGAGGCTGTGTTCCACTGTCAGTTCACAGCCGTGCCGGCCCCCACGCTGGAATGGTACCACGGAAACGAGCTGCTGGTAAACAAGTCTCGGTACGTTGAGAATCCTTCCTTTTTCCTCATCTCTAATTATCATATTTTCTCTCCCTGGATGTTCTTGGAACCCCCTCTCCCACCACATCCTGCCCCGACTTCTCCTGTCCCTCTGGTTACTTACTGTTATATAAGCCCGCGCTCTGCCGAGTGTGCATCAGTGAATTCCCTCGCAGCCAATGAGCTGGAACCCTTCAGCCCTCTTTAGGCCGTTCCATCGCTGCCTCAGGATGAATTGCTCACTAAGGAATGTTTTTACTGAAATGAGAAGGCTGTAAAGTTGCTCTGCAGTCGGACAAATCATGTAACCGGCATGTCACACTGTGTGATCAGCACTTTTCCTTCCATCTTGTTTGGGTTCACAGCACCTCATGCTTATAGATGTTCAGTTTTTCATTCATTCATTCATGATCTCGACGGGTGAACGTCACCCCGGACGAGTCACCAGACGACCATTCACACTCGCACCTACGGGTGATTTTAGAGTGACCAGTTAACCTCAGCATGCTGTTGGAGGAGGGAGGAAGCTGGAGTACCTGGAGAGGACCCACACAGACATGGATAGAGCATGCATGAGGAGCCAGAGCGAACAAACGCGCCACAGTGTCGCCCCCATTTAGTTTTCCTCCCAAGTTATTGTCGTGTTCATGAGAGAGAGGAGTGATTAACTTCAATGCCAATGTTAATTCATCTTTACACCACGGTCTGGGTGAATACTCTGACAGCTGTGTGTTCAAACCAAACGGAAACACACATAGTTCAGCTCCAGGTTAACTTTTATAACATCCACCCACGACACAACCTGTTACACTGGGAACACTAAACAGAGCAGCCGTAAAAACAACCGGATATTTGACGTTTCTGTATCTTTGGCAAATGACCGAGGTATAAGAGGTTAATCAACACGTATGTTTGTGTTAAACGGTTTTAAGGACACAACGTGCTTGTGATGGACCCTTACGTCTCAACTCCTTATTCTTCCAACAGGCTCATGTGATTTACGTCCGTCCGCCTGCTGTTTTATGTATTTATTGATCTGTGCTGATATTACACCAGGGGACCACAGCTCTGTGAACATCTGCTTTGTGTCTGCTCTGTTTGGACAATCTCTCTCCCTGTATTATGTGTGAATATGGGATGTTCTAACAGTCTAACAAATGTAGAACAGCTTAAGTTTCTTTTTTTCCTGCAGATGAAAAAACATTTGCTCGGTGAATCAAATCGGCGCTGTGGCGGATGTCATGTGGCCTTAAAATATGAATCGCCAAAAAAAAAAGCTCAGTTTTTCTTCTTTGTGAGTGGGAGAGAGAATATATGACATTTTTTGTTGTTTTGTTTTTTTTTCACACAACTTGCTCCTTTGTTCGAAGATGAGTTAACAGAAATATCACCTGATTACTGGGAGTTGAATCCTGCTTTTGGAAAACTTTTATTTTACCCGGTGTTATCGTTCCGTCCCATTTGAAGAGCTCAAGTGTATCTTGCTGGGTTAAATCGTAGGCAACTGGACTACGATTTAACCCAGCAAGATACCATGACCTGGATGACTGAGAACCTTCACAGACAGCTCAAGTGTAGTTCAGCAACATACAGATGTGACTGCTAAATGTGCCGAAGCACAGAACCTGAGACAAAGTTTTACATTGTACTTAACACCGATGGTCTGCCCGGTGCTACAGTCGCGCAAGCATATTTTGTGATTTTGTGACTGATTGTGCTCCGGTTCCTTTTCCTGGTGTGGAGAAGGAGAAAACATTGACCGGTTCCTGACAGCTGACAACAGCCACATTGATGTTATTACGGTAATCCCATTCGCTCTGTTACCAGAAGCTGGCGAATCATTACCGTAATGACAGAAACTTGGATATGAAGCGCAACATGACAACATTCAGGAATTGATGGACGCTGAGTGACATTTCTCAGCTTTCAGGAACCGGTCAACATTTTATGTTTGCACAAACAATTGTGTAGTTACGGTACTCCAAAGTATGCCAGCATGAATGTATCGGCTGCGTTACTGTCGGTGCTAAAGGGTTAAACCTGTGAAAGTAGTTGTGTGTTTGTTGGTCACGGCTGTGAGACGGCTGAACGAGCACAGCCGGACGCGTCAACGTTTGATTGCTCTCGTCTGCACAGAGTGTTCCTGCTCTCCAATGGAACGCTGCGCATCACCCAGGTCAAACCCAGGAACACGGGGACGTACAAGTGTGTCGGCAGTGGAGTCAGCGGATCACAAGTGACACTGGAGGCCTCTCTGCTCATCGCTGGTACACACACACACACACACACTCACACACACTCACACACTTGAATCCAACACCTGTGATGCTGTGGTCTGAGCGGGCGGTGTTACATGTACATCCTCCATCCCTCTCTCCTCCCACCTCCTCTGGATCATCACACAGCACCAGAACCCATGATAATCACATTTTCTCTCTGACATCCGGCCCAGGTCCCTCCTGCTCGACGTCCATCTGATTTATTCCAGCAGTGCGGCTGTTTGCCAGGCGTGGTCTAAATCCTCCCAAACAGCATCTGGCCGCTGGTGAATAAGAGGCATTTAGGAACATATGATAACTGTTAACGTGCCGGTAGGACTGAATCCTGGCGGACAGACGATGCCGTTAAACTGCTTTATTCTGCTTGATTTGTGTCTGAAGTCCAGTCCGGACCCAAGATTCCAAGCGCAACAACTCGCAACGTGTAACTATGTCCATCCGTTTTCGGCGGAACCGCCCCCCCGACAGTCCAGTTTGCTGGAGCATTGAGCTGCGACCGCTCATTGCGACCTCACGTAAACCACCGTTGTTTCCACAGCGACGGGTGCAGTGCAGCGTGCCGTAAAGTAGAGCAGCGCCAGCAAACCCACCGGAGAACTGTGAATTTTTGCTAAATGCGCTGTGGCATTTCTCTTTGTGGCTTTGTTAGCATAACATTTCAAGCTATGCTAAGAAAATCTAGCCGTCCAAAACCTAGCATAGCTATGCTGTGTTGTGAAGACACGGTTTCTTCAAAAGGATTTATCAGCGTCCTCGTTGTCCTCTGTCCAAATGTTAGCATGTGTGTAGCTGGTCTCACAACCACACACACACCCCACATTGGGTGCCCGTCACCAACTCGCAACCGTTATTAGGTCCGACCAGCAACGGGACGGTTCAGACCGCTGACTCTGTGTCTGCAGTCCGGACTCAGCCTTAGTGTACGTGAGGAAGGAAGAAAGTAACATCAGTTATATGACCGATAGTTATTAATCAGTGCTGACACACACAGTGAGTGAGTGAAAACAAAGTTCTGATTATTACTCGTATTCGTGTCATCTCCTCTCCTGCCTAACAATGACTCCAAACAGAACTCCAGAAAAAAAAGGAAGCGCGCTGACGGAGCTTAGCGGGGAGGACAAGCTGTAGTATCTTCTCATCTTACTAATCAGCCAGCCTTTGAAATGCAGTGCATGCAAGTCAAATATTTTGAGTGAGCTTAGGGCTGGAATTTCAATGCGTTTCAGTATCCCCGGCACTTTATTCCAACAAGGTTTTGGGATTAATGAAATACGACTACACGTGCAGTTTTAACCCAGTGAACCATAGCTCCATTTAAATACCTTAATTCACTTAATCTGATGGTAATCCCCGCAGGCATTAAAGGGGATTGTGTCACAGTAGAATTCTGTATTTAGGGCCCAGTTTAAACAGTTTCTCCATCACTCAGCCGCCCCTTCTTTCCCAGCTCAGCTCCTCTTTCATCCACTGAAAAATGTGTTTTCCTCTGTTCTCATTAATTGATGGCGATCTTTGAATCGTAGAAGGTCAAAGCCAACGACCAGCTTTTCAGAGCGTTGTTGGCCAATAAAGTATTAATGACTTCCATCTGGAACGAACCATACCCCACCACACAGTAGTGGGAGGTCTCGTGAGTCTTTGTGCGACAGATCACACTCCATTGACCGTGCAGCGGCCGCCGGCTCTGGCTCCGCCCACCCCGCCCAGCCCGGGGTTAATTCCCATACTAAGCACAACCTATAGTTCTACGGGGCCCTTTGTTCTCCCGTTGCTGTGACCTGTGCTACAAATCAAAAGAACAGAACTGTTGCGGGGTCTCTCCTCTCAGTCGTACCCCACACGGGGAAGTTTGTTTCAGGATCAAAGTGGATACTTGGCACTAAAACTCTCTGCTCTCCACCTCAGAGATCGACGACATGGTGTCCAAGATGTCCAGGGTTTTCACTGAAGACACTCTGCAGCGGGTGGCGTGCCAACCCCCGCGAGGCCGCCCCGAGCCGGAGGTCTGGTGGGAGAGAGGAGGTCAGCGGGTGCCCACGGAGGGGCGGGTGTACCAGGACGGCCGGGATTTGGTCTTTAGTCCGACGGAGGCCGGAGACTCTGGCACCTACACCTGCGTCGCTCAGAACAAGGCAGGCCGGAGGACGCAGGAGGTCACCTTCACCGTGGCCAGTGAGTCGGACACAGAGCTCCACTGACGCCGTCCTCTGTCCTACGTTCACGCCAGCATACGTTGGAGTACCGTAATTACAAAACAATTAGCATCAGAAAAAGTGGAACGGCTCCTGAAGACTGAGAACTGTCCCTCAGTTCCCCTTCCTGGAGTGAAGAAGGAGAAAACTTACATCAGTTGCCGAAAGTTGACAACAGCCATGTTGCTGTCATTACGGTAATCCTATTTGGTAAATCATTACCGTAATGACAGAAACATGGATGTGAAGTGCGTCTTTCTCAACGTTCATGAACAGATCAACGTTCTCTCCTAGCTCCTTCCTCACACCAGGTAGGAGAACTGATATGGCGTTTTATTAGTGCCACAATCCTGAGCGAGAACTAAGGGTTTTGAACGAGCAGTAGGAGGCGCTGGCAGAACGCCGCACACTCGCTCCAGCTGGCGGCACAGTGTTACAAATGTGCCACAAAATCGACTCCTCCGCCTCCCACTACTCGCTCAAACACCTTACTGCCCACACTCCAAACCCTTACCCACATTTAACACCATAAACTGAGTGCAACTGCACAGCACGAACAGTTTAATGTTTTCGAACAGCGCAAATAGTCGAGCAAGTACGGTCCTCCAAAAACATGCTAGCATGAATGTATCGGCAGCGATACCAGCGGTGTTAAAGGGTTAAGAACAAAAATAATGTGGTGACTTCATCAATGTCGGTCAGAGAACTGTTTTGTTTTTTGTTTTTTTTTATTTGTTCGTATTAACCTGCTGTTTTCACAGACTTTGTCGCCATGACAATTGACGCTGAATCTTATGTTACGGTTGAATGTCAGGAACATGGTGGGAACACAAGGACCTTTGGGCGCGCAGGGATTATTTACGGTGTCTGTGTTTAGACTGAGTGCCAGATCAAAAAGACTTTGCGTATCCGATCCTGTGATGCAGTGGCTGTTGATGACGGATTCTGTGATCTCCAGCTCAGACTGTGGACGTGAGGCTAACAGCTGTTTCTTTTCTTTCCCCACAGCTGCTCCAGTGTGGGTGACCAGGCCCCAGGACAGCCGATTAGAGGAAGGTAAACCAGGCTACCTCCACTGTCACGCTCAGGCCAGTCCCCAACCGGAGGTCACCTGGATCCGCAACAACATCATGATCACGCCGGAGGTCGGTTCGTACACTCGTACGGTGTGTGATGTCCGCTTTAGTGTTGTACTCAAGTTCAAAACTTTGTTTTTCAGGACTCTCGTTTTAAGCTGTTCCCAAACGGCACCCTCAGGATCAATAATGTGGAAGTTTACGACGGACAGATGTACGGTTGTGAAACCAAGACAGTAGGCGGTCGACTCTCTGGACACGCTCGAGTCGCCGTGCTCGGTAAGCTGTCACTTCCTCAATAGACACAGGAGATTGTACATGTCTGACGGACAGCGTGCTTGGAGATGACTCCCCAGAGAGGAGGATCAGAGAGGGTCTCTAACAAACGTGGTCACTTTGGGTGTCTCTGTGGTGTCCTGCAGGGACGGAGCATCAGTGAAAACCCACTGCAAAAAATTCCAAATCTTACAAAGATTATTTATCTTATTATAAATATTCTTATTTCTAATTAAAATTATGATATTTAAGTTTTAAAACATCTCAGACACATTACCATAAACAGTAATTTGTTTTAGACAATATTTATTTTTTAAATCACATTTTCTATTTAAAAAGTAGAAAAATCTGCCAGTTGGATCAAGCTAAAAAAAAAAAAAAAAATCTTGCGCCACTGTCAGATTTTTCTGTTTATTTATCTATTTATCTGTTTGTTCATATGTGGAAATTTGCTTCAAACTAGTGAATATTGTTTAAGAACAGGTTCATTTTTGTTGGTGATGTGTCTTACTTTAAGTGTTAAGAGATTGTATGACTAGAAATGAGACATTTTGACGAGGAATAAAGATTTTGAGGTCTTCCAGACTGGAATTCAGGAAAACTTGTGTAAACTGACAGAAATCAAAGTTTCATATTTTGACTTCAGTTTATCAGTAAAACTAAAAACGAGGAGAATTCTTCAGTTTTTCTCAGTTCAAGATCAACAAACGAATCCTGTTGTCAGGAACGTCCCCCAGAGGTGTAACGACTGACTCACACACAACGACCCTTTATTTCTTACACACACGTTATTGTCATGGCCTCGGGGGTCTCGTACCCGCACAGAGTTCTGGAGATGTGCTTCTGTGTGTCCGCCACCTGTGTAATGTTTGTGCTGTTGCAGAGAAGCTGAAGTTCACCCCGACCCCCCAGCCCACTCAGTGTCTGGAGCTGGATAATGAGATCAGCATCCAGTGCTCTGCTAAGGGCAGAGAGACTCCCACCATCCGCTGGACCAAAGCAGGTTTGAACCCACGTTTTCTGTCTCAAAATGAAGCGAATGCTCTGACTTGACAATCGCTCTGTAAACTGACCGATTCCAGTAAAAATTCCAGAAAAATCAGAATTCATGGAACAAGTGTAAAAATAACGTGACTGGCTGACGTCCTGACGGTTACCATAGGGACTGAATGTGAGAACGCTGAAATGATCCCTGTGTGTCTCCTGCAGACGGAGGGGACCTGCCGCCCCACGTGGAGCAGAGGAACGGACAGCTCCACTTCACCAAAGTCACCCGCAGCGACGCAGGGAACTACACCTGCATCGCCTCCAACAGCCTCCAGGGGGAGATCAGAGCGCTGGTGACCCTCACTGTGGCCGGTAAGCCGCTCACTCATCATCCCGGGAGCAGGGAACTAAAAGAGTCACGCTCTCATGTTAGTCATCACATCACAGGCTGATGTGGCTCCGCGAGGCCGCTCAGAGACATCCACTGATCCTCCTCATCTTGTGGCGGTGACATTTATTGTGCACTTTGTGGCCTTTTTACAGCCCGGTAATGAATTGCCTTTGGTTTGTAAGAGTGTAACTGAGAGGATGTCAACCACAGTCCCCACAGTCCTTTACTCTGTAAAAGATTCATTCAGCGTTGTGGTGGAAGGGCTGCATGACTGAGTGTGTCATTGTGTGTGTGTGTTGTTTATTTGTACACAGTTTACATTCGCTTTAAGCTGGAACCAGAGAACACGACCGTGTACCAGGGTCACACAGCCATCCTGCACTGTCAGGCCACCGGCAGCCCCGAGCCTCACATCCACTGGATGGTCAAAGACAAGACGCTGGACATCAGCAGGAACAGGAGGTGAATACTACACACTCCCAGTCACTGCTCAGGCATCTTGTCTGAGAAAAAACACAAACAAATGTCACATAGCAAAGTGTGACTGTGGAGATCAGAGGACAATGTAGAGTTAATGGTGGGGTGGGGGGGGGGAATTGTGTGGACGGGCGCCCGCTGGTGTAAACTCGACATGAAGACTTCCCGCTGCATCTGTCTCCTTCCATCTGTCCTCCAGGTTCCAGAAGATGCCGAATGGCTCCTTGGTCATTTCAGACGTCACCACAGATGACACGGGCAGATATACGTGTGTCGCCGGAAACAGCTGCAGCATCAAAGACAGCGTGGCTCAGCTGTATGTGGTTGGTGAGTTGAACATACACAGAGTTCCTTGATCAAGAACAAAGGTGCACACACACACACACGTTGAGAAGTGTACGATGAAGGCATTAATTAAAGCTTCACCCTCTGCCCGTCATCCAACCCGACAGGTTAATAACCACAGCTCCGCCTGTGATGCCACAGCTGTCACCGGGGCGATGACATCAAGCAGACGTCTGATCCAATAACGTCTCACGTTCTGGCTCGTTGTGTGTGTCTCTGAGCTTAAAACGAGACAAGCCGGTGTCCCACATTCACTCGTTTCCCCCCCAAAGCAGCAGGACTAGTCCAGATTAGTTGAACATGAGACGACTGAATTGTCTGCACTTGTTGGAGTCGCCGTGATAACCCTGTCCTAAAAAGGATTCTCGAGGATAATGTGATCACACCCACCCACCACCATTCCGGACATCATAAAGTAGTGTGCACACTTCTTAAACTAGTATGCATACTTCATAAAGTAGTGTGCATACTTATTTAAGTAGTGTGCATACTTCAAAGTAGTGTGCATACTCACATGCATACTTCATAAAGTAGTGTGCATACTTCAAAGTAGTGTGCATACTTTAAGTAGTGTGCATACTTCAAAGTAGTGTGCATACTCACATGCATACTTCATAAAGTAGTGTGCATACTTCAAAGTAGTGTGCATACTTTAAGTAGTGTGCATACTTCAAAGTAGTGTGCATACTTATTTAAGTAGTGTGCATACTCACATGCATACTTCATAAAGTAGTGTGCATACTTCATAGTAGTGTGCATACTTTAAGTAGTGTGCATACTTCAAAGACGTGTGCATACTTCAAAGTAGTGTGCATACTTATTTAAGTAGTGTGCATACTTCAAAGTAGTGTGCATACTTATTTAAGTAGTGTGCATACTCACATGCATACTTCATAAAGTAGTGTGCATACTTCAAAGTAGTGTGCATACTTTAAGTAGTGTGCATACTTCAAAGTAGTGTGCATACTCACATGCATACTTCGTAAAGTAGTGTGCATACTTATTAAAAGTAGTGTGCATACTTATTTAAGTAGTGTGCATACTTCAAAGTAGTGTGCATACTTATTTAAGTAGTGTGCATACTCACATGCATACTTCGTAAAGTAGTGTGCATACTTATTAAAAGTAGTGTGCATACTTCAAAGTAGTGTGCATACTTAATAAAATAGTGTGCATACTAACATGCATACTTCATAAAATAGTGTGCATACATCATAAAGTAGTGTGCATACTCCACAAAGTAGTGTGCATACTTAA
>CAAKHB010007034.1:178981-192340 GCA_901007665.1 Aeoliscus strigatus
GACCCCCCCCCCCAGACACACACACACACACCTTGGAAACAACAGAGGGTCCGGAGAACCAACACTAACTAGTATTTAAGTATTACAAATGTAACAAGTGCAGTGCAATGAGGTCCGTGTGCAACGTCCCATCAGAGCAGGGTGACGCTGATCTTTGGGTGAAAACATGACGCACTGACGCAACAAACCAAGAAACAGAAGCAAATAAGTAAAATATCACACTGGTTTAAAGGCAACGTGAAAACAATAAATAACTTGGCATTTAAAAAGGTGAGTGGAAATACTCCAGGTTGACGTGGGGGGTCAAAGGTTACTGTACATCTTCCTCGACACCGTTCCAACACGACTCGACTTCACAGTCTGGGTGAATGCTCTTTTCTGATTGGCTGGCAGCTGGGGGTCAAAACCGATCAACGCACACGGAATTGGGCTAGGAAAAGGATTTAGACATGTGGGAGGCTGCAGAAGAAAAAGAAGTGGAGGAGGAAAGATGAAAATTAACCAATAAAAAAAAAAAAAAAACAGAAGAAGTGACGCTTGAAGAGTCACCTGACGAGAGTTACTGCTTGGATACCACATGACAACACACATAAATGATCCACTTCTGTTTCTTTGGCAAAGGACCGTGGTGTAACAGGTGGATAGGCACGGGGGGGGGGGGTTGTGTCTTAAAACCATTTAACACACACCTACGTGCTGATTAAGATACTTCTCAGGCCTCTGCTCAAACATTTGAATAATTTGAAGAAAGCTAAGATCAGAAGGGACCAATCAGAGGACGGCCCCCCGTCTGTAGGGACCAATCAGAGGACGGCCCCCGTCTGTAGGGACCAATCAGAGGACGGCCCCCGTCTGTAGGGACCAATCAGAGGACGGCCCCCGTCTGTAGGGACCAATCAGAGGACGGCCCCCCGTCTGTAGGGACCAATCAGAGGACGGCCCCCGTCTGTAGGGACCAATCAGAGGACGTCCCTCTGTCTGCAGGGACCAATCAGAGGACGGCCCCCCGTCTGTAGGGACCAATCAGAGGACGGCCCCCGTCTGTAGGGACCAATCAGAGGACGGCCCCCGTCTGTAGGAACCAATCAGAGGACGGCCCCCGTCTGTAGGAACCAATCAGAGGACGGCCCCCGTCTGTAGGAACCAATCAGAGGACGGCCCCCGTCTGCAGGGACCAATCAGAGGACGTCCCTCTGTCTGTAGGAACCAATCAGAGGACGGCCCCCGTCTGTAGGGACCAATCAGAGGACGTCCCTCGTCTGTAGGGACCAATCAGAGGACGTCCCTCTGTCTGTAGGGACCAATCAGAGGACATCATTCTGTGACATCACGTTTTCTACCAGCTCAGCTCACTTAGAACTTTCCCAGAGGTGGAACTGAAAAAGTACCCGGTTCTATCGCCAGTGGAAAGCTGAAACCCACAGAAGTCGAGTCGAGTCGGGTCCGTGTGGAGGTGTGTCGACACACGTGAAGGCGACGACAGGAAGGAGAAATAAATAGGACAATGTGTTTCCTCTGACGGGTCCATGGTGGCAGTGACAGATGCAGAGCTGCTCTGCGTTCCGTTCCTGCTGGCTGGGCAGTGTTTGAAGGAACACACACTTTGGACGGTGACACCTGAGAGGTCAGGAGCTGGAACCTGTGTGTGTGTGTGTGTGTGTGTGAGGGCTCTAACAGTCTCACAAGGACGACCACTCAGTGGTAACGTTTTGACCCTGTGTCACCGACGGCCCGCCCCGACTACGGCGAGGAAGAGGCAGTCGCATGGTATTTGACGAAGGCGATGGCTGCCAGCTCTTTACAGAACTCCTCCAGCACGATCACCCCCTCCAGCAGAGTCATGTGGTCGATGCTGCGACGGAAACACACGGGTTAGAACGGGCCCCCGCCGGCTGGACCGTACCAGGAACAACGGCTACGTACGTGATCCCCTCGGGCTCCAGCCCCAGCAGCCTCTTCCTCACCAGCAGCAGCTTGGGGGTGAAGTCTGGGATGCGCTGAATCCTCAACATGAGATCGCCGACCACCTGACACACACACACACACACACACACACACACGGAGATGACCAGAAGAAAACTACCGACCTAGCACATCAACAAGAACCAACCAAATGTTTAAATATTTGTCTTATTATATTCATTATAAATACACACATGTTACTTTTATGTATTATTATTATTATTATTGTTTGATATGTTTATACTATATTTGTCAAATAAGACATCATTTTAAAAAGAAAGTTGCCTTTAGACATTTTTCACTGCCGGTGGAGAAAGAGGTTTCAATTGCTTGAAATGAAAAAAATACTTGCTCCACTGGCAGAGTTATCTATTTTTTTTAAGCGAAAAGTAGCTTGAAACAAGTGAAAAATGTCTAAAAACAAGTGACTTTTTCTAGTGATGTCTTTTTTTAAACCAGATATTACATATTGATTAGAAATGAGACAAATATTCGTCGTGACATTGTGACTTTTTTCAGTGTTTTCCAGAGTCTCACCCTGACGATGACGGAGAACAACGACCTGCAGCCGGGAGCCAGGTTGATGTACGGGTCCAGCAAGTACTCGTGTAAGTGGGGGTGTGGTAACAACGACAGTTTGGACAGGACGGCCGTCACCTGCAGGTTGACGTCGTAGGGCTGTGGAGACGGAGACGTCAGACACGAGTCAAGTACGGACAGACTTGGAGGTAGAACGAGAGTCACGTAAGACTGTGAAAGGAAGGAGCAACAAGCAGCAGAGAGTCCTGGTTCCTGCCTGACGACCTTCATCTAGAACAATCTACAACGATGACATCAGCAGCCAACGCACACGGCAGGCGGAGTCAGCTCACCTGATCCAGAATGCGACCCATCCGGTCGAAGAGGACCTTGAGGAAGTGACCCTCGAAGAACGGCAGCTCCAAGTTACACTTCTCCAGAGGTTTGGGGTTTCCTCTCCAGTCCCAGTGCTGACACACTCCACAGAAGTCCTTGAACTAACCACAGGGACACACACCCACGGTCAGCACCTGCGTCTCTTCTCCTCATACCCACGCATCAGGAGACTCTAAAACCATCGACTGAATCCAACAGGGTCACTATTTACATTCTCTCAGCGACTTTAGAGCTCAGCTATTGGTTGTTGATTGTGTCAAACACAGAAGAGACAGACGGACAAAATGCAACTCACACTTTCATCAACAAACTGAAACGAGAGCAAAATGTTAGGGCGGGACCAAAGGAGAAGAGATCCAATCAGAACGGCTCTTTTTGTGGGACAAGTTTGTGGGACATCCAAACAGAGCAAAGCTTTGGATGGTGGGTCGATCTATGCAGAAGCAGCAGACTCATTCTAAACTTGACAAAGTTTGACAGACGTTTTCACAGTTGTTTCCGTTATATTATATTATATATATTATATTATATTATATATATTATATATATCAAACACTGCAGCAGATGAAATTAACTTGATAAAGACTTGATGAAACGGGAATGAAACATGCTCATAAACGTACTACCGCATTAAAACCATGACCTGATGGAGTCAAGGGTCACCAGAGATCACCTCTGGTGTCTGTATGTACGTCGTCTCACCTGTCTGTGTGCGTCCCGCAGGTACGTGTCATAGCCCGTTCCCTCCACTTGATACGATGACTTGGCCTCATCAGGAACCAAACAGAGGAAGCTGCACAAACAGTTGAGCGGTGAGACGGACACAGACGACGGCCCCCACGCCAACGCACGCGCTTCCTACCTGTTGACGATCTTATGCACTTCTGTTTTCCCATCAGCCTTTGAGTGTTCAGGACTCTGAGCCGGCGAGGAGCTGAGCCAATCGGAACCAGACAGCCTGCTGTCTGAGGAGAGGTCGTCTCCGAACAGAGGATCCTCCTCCAGGTCTCTGCAGAGGACAAGACATAGTCCGTGGAAATCAACCCCCTGGGAAGGACGCCAGCAGACGCTCATCTGACTAAGAGGGAGGGGCCTTCAGTATGACGCAAAACTGATGAGCAAACTCCCTGCTGGAATTCATCTATGGTTTGGAAGGAGACAAGTTTGGCTTTTCTTGTATGTTGTTGGAAAATGAGTCGTGAGCATCGTATGACAAAGTTTTGTTTTTAAGCTCTTACAAATTCCCATTGCTCAAATAATCCTTCAAGACTGTAAATGTCCTGATGCTTTGTGCTCCTCGTTCATATGTCATCAGTTCTACAAGTCAAGAAACAATCAGGATGCATTTTCTTTATTTCTACTGCAGCGGGTGACGGTCCAGAGGTCGGGGGTCCTTACACAGAGTCGTGCGGCTGGCCGTTCTCCAGGGGCTCACGCTCCTCCTGAGGTTTGTTCTCCAGGTAGTTCCGCTCCTCCAGGTTTCGCAGCACCAAGCTGTGCAGAATGTGCCGGTTGGGCTTCTGGATCAGCTGCTCAAACAGCCGCAGCGTCATGATGCTGATCTGAGGGGAGGGAACGAAGGAATGAGGCTCGTTTGTCACTGCTGGAAGCAGACGGTGACTGTTTCAAAGATGATTAATCCCTCGGCTGAGTGATGAAAGACCGCGCGGCAGCAGGAGCTCTGTCACATACTAATGAGACATTGATGTGATCTGGGTTGATCAGATGATTCAGTGGAACTCAAACTGCTCAAGAGGCAGATGGAGATTTAAAAAAAAACCAAACACGAGTCTGAAGTGATTTTCTGGGCAGATGCTGGACAACAGGACGTGCTAATGACCTCGTCTGAAAGGTGATCACAGTGCTCGACGAGTCGGTGTCTGAGCGGATTCTGAGCGACGGCAGCAAGAGTCTCTGGGTCTTTCTCCTCGCCAAGCAGGAAGTAGACCATCTCCTGCAGCAGAGCCTCGGAGGTCACCTGCCTGATGATCCTGTTGAGCAGAGCCGTGGAGGTCAGGATGCCCACCTCAGACCTGGAGGACGCCACACACACACACCAGCCTTTGTCAGAGAGAAGTGACGTGAGGACGTCTGCATGAGTCCGGACGGGACTTACGTCTGCATCAGCTGAGGCTCCATCACAGACACAAAGAATCTCTCTCTCACGGCTTTGGCCATGACTGAGGCTGCCGACTGAGGAGAGTACAGAACGCTTAAAACAAACATCTTTGCCTCCGTTTCATCAATTCCTGATGAGTCAGCACTGTTCGGCACCTTCTGAGCCTCTTTGATGAGCTGGTCGCAGTAATCGAGCCAGGAGAGGAAGGAGATGAGAGCCCGCTTCCCTGTGAAGACGGCAGCGTCCTCCTTGAGGTTGTATACATCCAGACTGAAAGAGGAAACCAAGAAAAAGAGCTTCAAGCTGGAGATGCACACAAAGTGGCGGAATGTTCCACTGACCATTTTAATTTGATAAATCCAGACCAAAGATTCCAAACCGACAACTTATAATGTGCAGCTACGAGAATCCACTTGCAACGGAATCGTCCGGAACAGTCCCATTCACACTGGGGCACCGATATGTTCGGTCGTTGCGAAGACGAAGTGAAGTACGATCGGAGAACTCCACTTTTGTTATCTGTGAATTTCCACAATCGACACTAGAAGGTTCAGAAAAAGTACATCCCCACCAAGACTTGACTGAAACTATGACAGACATAGAAAGACTTCATCGTGATGGAGGGGAAGAGAAGAGGCCATGGGACCACTTCTTTAATACAGGATGTGAGTGGAGGAGATGGTGTAGCTGTGATTAAGTATTCACGATTTACGTTCTAATTTGAAGGTGTGAAGGAGTCTACTGGCATAAATATGTAACCCTGTGCAACTGAGTTCTCTTAATGTGTAAAAGGAAAAAGAAAAACTTAAAATACACAATATACGTGCTCTGGCATTTCTGATTGTGATTTTCTCACATTTTTTCATCGCATTTGAAGTTACATGGGTTTATCGTCAGGTCGTTCTTGTCCTCGGTTCAAAGGATACCACGTTTGTAGCTGGATGCGTCACACAGCCACAGACACGCCACATGGGGGTACCTGTCGCAACTGTTATCACTGAACTGGGAGAGTCTTCTGCAACTTCCAACGAGGTGCAACGGGACCATTCGTGACACTGCAACCATTCGGTTGAGCCTTGAATCTTTGGTCTGGACTGGACTGAACAGCAATGTTACACAAGACGTTTACCCCCAGTTGACAGACTCCACTGTCTCAATGTCCAAAGGGTCCATGGACTGTGGCAGGGCCTTATAGAAGGCCACCATTCTGTCAGTGAGAAGCTCACAGAGCTCAGTGTTCTCGGTTAGACACCTGGCGGCTGCCGGCTCCGGTAAACTGACCAGCAGCATGAGGCCTTCACACGCCTTCACCACGATCCTGCCATCCTGAGTCACAAACAAACGGGTTCAACGCATGAGTGGGAGCCATATGAGTTTGTACATCCAGGCCACTAGAGGGGGGCATTACGATCTGCCTGCACACACAGCTAATTTAAACCACCTGCAGGAGAGGCCATGTCAGAAGCAAACAGTTTGTGATGACAGCGGGAGCAACATGTGGTGGATTTATGTTACTATTGGAGTGACAATGATTGGATTTCTGGACGTGGATAGTAAATTTAAGGTAACTAAAGATTGTGTTTGGTTTTTTTTTTTTACAATACTTTCTTTTCAATCAATGGACTCTCTGCATTTGCTTTACCACAGCCGCTAACCGCTGCCTCTGCTAGTCCCTGTGTGGGTTACTTACTGGGCTCTTTGTGAGGTTAAGCAGGGAGGTGACCAGATTATAATTGCTGTTGTTGTTGTTGCTGGGAGAGCTGGAGGCCGCAGCTGAAGCCTGCGGTTCGACCGGGCGCGCGGCCTGTTCCTCTGCTGGAGACTGGCCGGTGTCTGGGGCCAGCGCGTCCTCCTTCACCCCCTCTGACCCCGCAGCACTCTTTGTCTCTGGTTTCTTAGACTTGTTCTGCAGGTCAGGCCACACAGACATGGAAATCATCTCAGCTATGTGCTCTGAAACCTTGTGAGACCTTTAAATCTGCAGATTATACACACAAATGTGTAAGTTTACATTTACCAACCTCCAGGAAAAAGTTGACGAGATAGGGGTCCTGCTTCAGTTTGGCACAAACTATACAAAGGAACTGAATCTCTTCGTTTTCCGTCGGTGCAGCCAGGACCTCCCCACACAGGCGGATCAGTTTCTGACAGACGTATGTGATGGCAATCAAAGTTACAAATCTGTTACGTAATCTGTCACTTAGTCAGATGGTTTGATGAGCATGACCGACGGCAACGCTTCTCACCTGTACCGGTCGGTGCACATTGATGTGCGGCAGGAGAGGCTGGCGAATGTGTGCTAGCAACTTTGTGTAGAATGTAAGCACCTGCTGCTTCATCCCAGGGGGGCACTGGTGGGAAATCACACAAAAAGATGATGTAGAAATTGATTTGGGTGGTCCAACAAAACATCTGGACACACGCAAAAAATCACCTGACACTTGAAAGCTCCATTCAGCTCAACAGACAGTCAAGACCAGGTTTTAGTCAGTGTCATGTTATTATAGGTCTTATGGTGGCGCTGCTGTCCTTTTAACACAGATAGACTTACATCTGCTTTGCCCAAAGTGTAGAGTGTCTCCAGGATCTTATGGTGCAGGAGATACTCCATGCAGGGTCCAGTCTCGCCCGACTCCCTTTCCCCTTCCTCCTGCGTCAGGATGTCCAGCATCTGTTCCAGGTGGGATGGGATGTTGGTGTCTGTCACTGGAGCCTTGTCATCTAACAGTGGAAGAAGAAAAGTCTGTCTTAGTTTGTCCAAAAGGCTTTGCTGCAACCCAAATCTGCCCCTGCTTTGTTTGTGACATTTGGCAAATGTCTGTGGTATTAGATTATCACTATGTCCTTATTGGAACATCTTTATAGCGATACAGCCAATGCTGAACATTTTATGTTAAATGTTGACATGTTCCCACGGGAATGTGGGAGAGAAATGTCCAAAGTCTGTTCTTGAGGAAAAAGTGCAGATTTCAGATGAAGCAAAACTGTCGAATACATCTCTTTGTGATGTGCACGCTTTACCCGAAAGAGCCATTTCCATGTTTTAAAATAGCCGTGAATAAAAGCAGGTTTTCAAAGACGTACTAGATACAAACGACTTGAAACACAAGGAATCCGTTGACGACGTCTTTGACCATTGTGCTATTGTGACAGCTGCTTATGATGTTGGCAGACTGTTGTTACCTGAAGTCTCAATGTAATAATGAGTGATGGCCTTCCAGTGATAGACAAAGTCCTCCTGCAGTGGCAGCGATGGAGCAAGCTGAAAAGAGAAAAAAGGATGATTCCTACAGTTACTGGACACCTTATTATTATAATAAGTGTTTATTATCAGGACAATCGGGGCCAGATATTACTTCAGTCTGTATGTCAGCATGTCAGAGGGGAGACAACTGCTTTTCACTTTTCCTTGGAAATTTTCAGGGTCAAAATTTCCAAAGCAACAAAGATTTCCGTTTCATATTTTATTTTCCAGTCAAAGCGGGCTCATGTTGAACCGAACGGACGCGTTATGGCGTCAGAGAGGTTTCAGGTATGTGGTTCAGTTTGGGGCTAAACGGCTGATTCGAGCTTTGAAGACATTTAAGTTTGTCAAAACACAGCTCATGTCTCGTTATGTCAACATTAAGACACCAGGCAATGATGTCACAACATTTCGAAACCGCTTTTTCCCCTCTGTCAAGTCCATATGTGAAACGAGATACCTAGCTACAATGTTAGCTTAGCTTATTGCTACCAGCTAGCAACCTCAGCTTCCAAAAATACATTTCTCTCACATCGCATGCTGCACTTAACATATGGAGACTGTGAAAACATCTTGGACATATATAAATAATGAACAAGCAAAAAAGGGAACAGATATTAACAGCTGAAACATACAACACTAGTGTCGGTGTCGTTAGTTAGCAAGCTAGTTAGCGAGCTAGTTAGTAGCGTCTCTTATGCTGACGTTACGATGTGGGGAAGATAAAAGGCCCATTGGGGCAAACACACAAAACCAGAAGACTGCAGATCTGATCCATGTGTGTTTATTTGTTACAGACTCACCGCTTCCACGGCGTGCTGGAGGATGGACGTGAATTTGGAGAACATTTTGTTCTTCGACTGGACTAATTTCTCCCGAGAAGACCGAGAGAATTCCTCTATCTTCTTCTTCCTGTTGCTACCGCCTCGATCCAGATTGGAGGTTTCATACACTGACCCTTGTAACGGAAGAAAAAATGTGAGCAATAAAAGCGTAACACGTCTGGTGCCACAAGACCACACAGGCCATAGGCACAAGCAGTGTAAACAAGACGTCCACAAGTCAGGGAACCGGGCGCACTTTGGACACGGTGGCACTTCCTTCCGCGGACGACTCCGCTGTGAACCAGCAGGGGGCGCAGGACTACAAGACACAGGCGACATGTGATCAATGCATTCGAAAAATGGGGGCAGGCTGATCGAATCGAAACCCGATAGTTTTAACTTGGGAACAACAATCAATAACTCATCTCTAAATATGAAGGCAATTATGGGTTTCCAATAGGCCAAACAAGCAGTATAGATTCGGCCTGCTCCGTTCAAAGAAACTGATGGAACATTGATTTGCCCCGTTTTTTTCCTGGATTTTTTTTTCTTAAACACATACTGTTACAAAATGAAGACATCGTAACCTTTAAACGATTGGATGGGGTTTGCGGGGGTAACATTTGCACAAAAGAGCTTGTCAACAGTGACTGAGCGTCCAGAACAGCACCGTCATCCTGGGGAGATCGAAGCGTCCGCATCCGAACAATATTCGGACTATAACGAACTATTCGAACAACAATGCACTTCGAATAGGTCCAGTGTGGTCCGTGTGCAGGAATATGGAGGAGAACTTGTAGCAGAGGATGCTGTGAGCTCCAGGACACGCCCTGCCGCTGGAAAGTCCTCTCCATCGCGCAGTCTGCTCCGGTCCAGCCCATCGCAGGCTGGAGGTTTCCTCTGGGTGTCAATGGAACCCAACAACTTCAGGTTCCAGCGCTTTTCAGATTGGCCAGAGATCTTCTGTCCCTCTTCCTCTTCCTGTTAATCTCTGCAAAGGACAACAAAAGAGAGACACTACCTACCGGGCATGTCTACTAGAGGTGAGTATCCTTTGCCGCAGAAGCCTTCATATCAGTGCATGGAACCGGGGGAAAGTCTGAATTTGGATGGAAGATGTGTGTGTGTGGTGGTGGTGTGTGTGTGTGGGGGGTTCGTTCTTCAAGGACGGATGCGATGGGAGCGTCCTCTGATCCTGACAGATCCTCTAAGTAGGTTACAGAGCCTCTGCTGCTGCAGCCCACAACTTATTTTGTGTCCTCTGCACTCTGATGGAGCCTAAAAATAGACTCATCCAAAGGCTCCATAATTCACCTGGTTGTCTGTGTCCCATCATACCTGAGGGCCATGTTCCCCACCCCTCATGGAGCTGTTGATAGGAGCTTTGGGGATGACTGGCATCTGAGACATGACTGTCCATCAAGACGTAAGAAAGTTTGTCAGTGGAGGACCAGTGCAGGTCTGGACGTGCTTGTTTCCATCCTTGTGGCCTGGATTGAGCCTCAAGCCGTTCCTGATGTGCATGAACCGAGCTGGACAGACGCAATGTAAGTTACAATATTAACACGACCCCAAGGTTCCTACTGCATCTGTGGTCGGATTCATCATGACCAAATCATTTGACAGCATGTCACCGCCCTTCACCATCTATCTGTGATGCGGTTTACTGTATCTGTATCCTCCCCAGCTGCTGATGCTGGGGATCGATGGAGCTCAGGTTCCACCGGTTGACAGCCCCCTGTGGTCCATGGACCTGATTAGCATGCTTAAGCCCCTGCAAGCATTCAGTCATTATTCATGAGCGGTAACTACACACACACACACCACAGTCAAGGTTACTATTGTCTGCCATAGTGATTATGGATGATTCTGTATCAAATCCAATTAATTCATGTTTTCATTTGAACTGCAGCCTGGAAAACTGGACACCCACCCGCACCTCATATACTAGTGTAAGAAAAATCCATAAAATAATTGCTATAGCAAACCCCCCCCCTCACCCCCCCGTCTGCCATAATGAGTAAATGTGAAAATCGTGTTAAATAAACTCAACATATTGCAAATTGATCAACCAACTGTCTCAGCCAAACAGCTTGGAGCGTTAATTACACATAAAATCCTATTTAATTAAATCAGTGGGTTTTTTTTACCTTGTGATAACTAATGAGATGAACCTCCCTGTACACCCCACCCCATCACCAAAGCCATCAGCTAATTCAGAAGGTAATCAGCAGTTTGATAAGAATAAACACGATCGTCCAATCGACTTTACTGATTTTTGTCACGTACAAATCATGAATAGTTGTCTATAATTCCGGTGCGATTACCGTGAATATTTTGCATGTGAGGAGTAAAGATGGAAACCATCTTTTTCTACTTGTGTGACTCTCTCTCCTCCCGCTGGCCAGGCAGCACCAGCCATTACTGGGCGTAGCAGCTTTTACCTCAGTGGCTCCTTCCATTAATGACCCCACCTGACCATACACCCCCACGGTCAGCTGCCATGTCGGATCCTCTCCTGATCTTTCTCGTCTCCTTCTGTCTCCTTCATTCCTTGGCTGAAACCTTTCTGACTTCTTTTCACGGAGCAGTTCTCATCCCGTAGATGGTGGCTGAGAACCTACCATTGTCTTCAGCTGTGTGCTCGACGGGTCTTTGACGACTGCGTTCCGCATTGTTCAAGGTCACCTTTGATAGAACGTTCCAGAGATGGGTGTTCTTTGCAGTCCTGCTGTATACACTTATCTTAGTGGGGATTCATCGAAAAACCTCTCACAGCTGTTCAGCTTTTTTAATTTTAATTTTTGAGCTCCTGTTGGTTTTACTCTTTTAGGTGGATTCACCTGAACCCCACCAGTAGTGATGGGCAAAACTGTTCTTTTAGGTATACTGTATCACTGGTAGATAGATAGATACTTCATTGATCTCATGAGTAATTCACTTTAAGTAAAAAGATTTGTTAAAAAAATTCCTTAACAGAATCTCTCAGGGCACTCGTAAATACATCCACAGTAAATCAGTATATCCACAGTATGTTTAGTTTATTTACTTATAGTTTCATGGACAATCCTCATTAATTAACTGCAGCAAAAGATAGTGCGGCTTTAGCTGTGTTGGCTAATTTCCAGCGGTAGTCCCCAGATGATGGTAGAATATAAAACAAAATATCAATTTATGTATAAAATGTAAATACAATAGTTACAACTACATATGTGTAATACAATACAGAAATGGCACAGAACATGCAGGGCTGAACAAAAGTAGCATCGATGCACTCACAAAACACACGGAAGGTACATACAAATCACATGTATACACGCAGGCAGCATGTCCCAGATCACTCCCCTTCATGGAATGTAATACAATCAACCATGTTTATCTCTTAGTCTTCACATAGCAAGTTAAGATAGGTGAGTTTCGTTTTCAGTGAGTGATTCACGTCAGTCAACTCGTTCGCAGGGAACGAACAAATCAGCAGCACTCAGCTAATCTGCTAAACGAACAAATCTTTTCAGGGATTCAGTACAGTTTGTTCACCTAAAGGAAATGTATTTCTCACTGAGATTAATGAAGCATCTATATATGGATCTGAGATTTGTTCTTTTGAACGAATCGTTTGAGAACGAGACACTAGAGTTCCTGCATCAGTTTTCTACCACTCCTGAGCTTCAAGACATGTTCCATTTGATGTCTTTGAAGACTAAGTGTATGTGTGTTTAAGGTGTTTTTTTACCCAAATGAAGTTGTACTCATTCAATTAAATCAGTTATGAGTGGTTGCATGAGTCTGAAGGAAACAAAAAACAGTTAATCTAATTATCTTCATTGTAAGCAGGCTAGAGTGTTTCCCCCTAATCCACATGTAAATATGTCTGGATAGTTTGTTGGATAGCTTGAAACAGAGAAAGCCCTCCTGGTACCTGGAACAACTCCACTTCAGCCCAGCTCTGACTTCCTTTGCCGCCCCGCCCTTTCCTTAGTAGGGTTAGCACGACGTGGACGCCGTACCTGTTACGCTGCAGTGTGAGCTGGGTGATCAGTGGAGGCACAGCTCCACTCTGCAGTCACCCAATCTGATGTCTGCTCCCCCACCCGACCACTGGAGAGGGCTGCCAGCACGACCCGCTGCCTCAGCACTTTTCTCCATCTGTGTGTGTGTGTGTGTGTGTGTGCGTGTGAGGGTTAGTGCGCGCGGGCATGGATGTGTCCTGGCAAAAGCCTGAATAATTGATGAGCAGGGGGGGGAGGGCAAGCACTGCCGGACGGGACGGCGTGTGTAGGAGTGTGTAGAGATGG